>CAJQUN010000797.1:0-187661 GCA_907163345.1 Haberlea rhodopensis | reverse complement strand
AATTTTCTACTCGTGAATCAATAGATCTGTATTGTCGTTATTTTCTTTAGGGTAGTTCAGGATATATTCAAAATTCATTATGGATGATAATTCAATGTAGTTGTTGTGTTCACTATTCTGTAAACTAATAATTATTAATTTATTGATTATTGAATATGGCTAAATAATAGGATTTTGACAATCTCAAATCGATTAATTTATAGAATTTAACTATAATCAAATCAATTGTCCCAATCCCAATCAAATTACCTACATCAAATAGATATTATAAGTCAAACATATTCTCATATCACTGTAATATTTAAAATAGGATATTTTTTTTTATAAAATGACCTAATAGAATATGGACTTTTTCGATACTAGTTTCAGATTTTTAGGACTATCAAATATAGTCTCACAAAAATTGTTAAATAAAACAATTTTTGGTTAAACAAAAATTTGGGACTAGTATAATTAAACAAAGTTTGGGACTATTTTTTATTAAAAATAATTTCCATGAGAATATATTTGTTTAGTCCTAAAAATTTGGGATCAGTAATACAAATACTCGTATTTTAGGAGATCATTTTAAAATTTACCATTTACCATATTTATCATTTGTAATTGTAATTCTACTCAGTACTCACCAACAAAGTCGTTACATCAATTTGGGATTTTAGAGTTGAAAATTCATCTCTCATTTTTACAATGCACACACACATCAATACGCACTTAATTATATAACTATTACCCTACAGTTACGAATCCGTGATCATGTCCAAACAAAGAAGTGTACTTGTTCTCTCTTATCAAGTAGTTAAGTTTCCAATACTACATATATAATATTTTATGTTCTAACATTTTTTCATTCCCTATGCATGTTATTTTTGTGGAGGTCGGGGCTAGGGTTAATCCCATCAGGGTCAATACAAAAATTTGTATTATATGTGGAAATGTGGAACCTCACATTTTATATTTCACATGTCAAATGAGAATGTAAAATTTCGCATTTGCTACACATTTCCACATGTTGTCCAATGAAAATGCAAAATTTTGCATTGGCCCCGGTGGGTTAACCCTAGTCCGACCTCCCCGTTATTTTCTGATAAGAACAATCCCTTTTTATTATGTTTTTATCTGCTAATGCAATATAGTTTGTGATTTAATCTTATGTTAATTTTGTTGGTGAAGGTTTCAGAAGAATATGGATGATATGATGTACTTTCCACCAGTTCAGTTGCTTTTACTGGATGATCACGTACGTTGGATTATAACTATATATCTTCATTTCATTTTTTCTGACATATACTATATAATATACTCAATATATTACATATTACTAGTAAACAGTTATAATATTTTACGGGATAAAGTTAAAAATTGGTCTTATAGAATAGGGTATTTATAATGCTAATCCCAAACTTTTAGGATTAATCAAATATATTCATATGGAAATTGTTTAAATCATATTAGCACCAAATTTTTGTTTTTAATCAAAAGTGGTTTTAATTATCTCTACTAGACAACTTTTGTCAAGAATTAATTTCTGTGAGACTAAATTTGTTAAACACATTTATGTGGGACTAAAACATTTATGTGTGACTATATTTAATTAATCATAAAAGTTTGTGACTACAATTTAAAAAATCCATATTTTATGAGACCATTCTTGAAATTTACCCAATTGTTTCGAATTTATCCTCAAACGCCTGGTTTTGTGACTACAATTACATCAAAATTTTTTCAACAGCAGTTGTAAACAATGCCCTTTTAAGTGTCATGTTGTCTATTCCTGGAGGTTCGATAGCCAAAATTCAATATAATGGGATTGAGAATTTACTACAAACGGGGTATGAAGAAAATATAGAGGGTATGCCTTTTCAGTTTTTTTGTCTATTCAAAAACTTATACTCCAAACATAAAATAAAATTTGAAAGAATAATTTATTATTATTATACGTCTAACTCCAGTTACTAATATAGGTATTGGGACATAAATTGGAGCCACCTTGAACATCCTAAAGACATTTACGATAAGTGAGTTGTCCACTTGTTGATTTATTTGTTTTGTATTGTCTTTCGAGTATCTGTAAGAAATAACTGATTGAGGAGTGGATGGATTTAGGATCGAAGGGACTAGTTTTGATGTTATAATGGAAGATGATAATCAAGTAGAGCTTTCATTCAAGAAGACATGGAATTCTTCGCGGTCTAAGGAACCGCCCCTCAATATTGATAAAAGGTGCAGTGTAAGTCCAAAACATCACTCATTTTTTATTTCTTCATCTTAATTATTCGACTTTCGTTGCTAATATCTATTTAAATGTAAAGGTTTATAATGCTGCGTGGCTGTGTTGGCTTTTATGTGTATGGAGTTTTCGAGCGTCTAGAGGGATGGCCTGCTATGAGCATCTCCCAGGAAGAACAGTATTTAGCTGCAAGACAACTTGTAAAAGCATTCTTACTTTAACATATACAAATTATTTAGTATGTACATATGAATGATTACAAGTAAAGCATGTTTCTGTTATATAATTATGTATAGGTTTCGGTAATGGCAGTGTCTGATGAAAGACAAGAATCATGCCCACATCGAAAGACCGCGAGAAAGGTCAGGTTCTCGACTATCCTGAAGCTGTTCTTCTAACAGATCCAGGCAATGGTTTCCTTAGAGGAGAGGTATTTTACTAAGGGGACAAAAAATCTTCCATTTTCATTATCTAAGTTGAACTCTTCAAAATGTTTAATTAGAAATGAAAGAAAAATTTGGAATTTAGGATCTTCCATATTAAATGAATGATCATTTAATCCTGTTGTTAAATAGGTTGATGACAAGTATCAGTATTCAAGTGACAACAAGGATGGTCGAGTCCACGGATGGATCTGTTCGGATCCTCCAACAGGGTTTGGATAATCACTCCAAGTAATGAGTTCAAAACAGGTGGTCCTGTCAAGCAAGATCTAACTTCTCATGCCGGTCCAATCTCCCTGTCTGTAAGTTTATACACTACATATTTATTAGGCCTACTTCAATCCATTGGTAAGAGATAATCTTGTTTATGTACGTCCTGCCATACACATTTCATTTGCAGATGTTCTTCAGCACGCATTACTCTGGGGTGCCTTTGATTTTGAAATTTCAAGACGGTGAACCATGGAAAAAGGTTCTTGGTCCTGTTTTTATCTACCTGAATTCAGTATTAGCTGATGAAGATCCACTTTCTATGTGGACAGATGCCAAAGAACAGGTACTGGCTATGATTTTAGTAATATTTTTAGTTTCTTGTGTGAAAGTATTCAAGTTATTTCAAGGAATTCTGATAATGTAGATACTTTGTTAGATGCTCATAGAAACAGAAAATTGGCCATATGATTTCCCGGTTTCAGAAGATTTCCCTTTTGCTGAGCAACGGGGCACAGTGAGTGGTCGATTGCTGGTTCGTGACAGGTATTTCTTTAGTCTAACGTTTTTGGTCTATTAAGTATTCAAGAAACCTGTGAAATTGAGTCTCCAACTTTGCATATATATACATGTGCTATGAGCTAAAGTTTAGCTGAAATTTTGAAGTCCCAATTGACATGAAATTTAAACATGGATTGATCCGAATTTTTTTTATAAATTCATGGTACTAGTTACATCAGTACTGAAAGGCTAATTATGGCAAATTCTGCATTTGTTGGATTGGCCCTGCCTGGAGATGCAGGATCATGGCAAAGAGAAAACAAGGTTAATCAGTGATTCTTGCATGCTGTTTTTTTAAATTCAAAAAATCAAATGATTTACGAAGGATCCATATATTCATTAGTTGTTAAACTAATCTTTGACAGGGCTACCAATTCTGGACTCGGGCTGATGCATCAGGGTACTTTCTAATTACCGATGTTCGAGCTGGGAACTATAGTTTATATGCTTGGGTTCCCGGATTCATCGGTGACTACAAATGTAACATCAGCATCAACATTTTACCAGGTTTTGGAATATTTTTATATAGAAGAAACTACATCTTTACAATGTGGTTAACTTCAATGGTTCATGCATGACATTAGGAAGCGAAATCAAGCTGAAGAATCTTGTATTCCACCCTCCAAGAAATGGTCCTACGCTGTGGGAGATCGGAATTCCCGATCGTACTGCTTCTGAATACTTCGTGCCTGATCCAAATCCGACACTTATGAACCAGTTGTACACTAACCATGCAGAAAAGTATACATGCATGAAACTCTTTCATTCTAATGGCATTTCACTTGCATTTCTGCACCAGAAACGAGTTGTGATCCTTACTCGAAACCACATATTACAGGTTTAGGCAGTACGGTTTATGGGATCGGTACACAGATTTGTACCCAAATGAAGATTTAGTTTTTACAGTTGGCTTGAGTGCCTATCAAACAGATTGGTACTTTGCTCACGTGAACAGGTACTTGTTTAATTTTATACATTTATTGTTTTTTTTTTTTCTAGTACTGGTTGTAATGTGTTGCAGTATAGGAATGCTGGAAATAAAACATACATACCAACGACATGGAAAATTTTGTTCGAACTCACAAATTTATGTGTGTCTGGAAATTACACTCTTCAACTGGCACTGGCATCAGCCAACGATGCACAATTACAGGTCAGACTCAATTTCCCTAGGTTTTCACTTCCTTCTTGTCTTCAAGCATGAGGAGAATAGAATAATGGAACCTGAGATAAAGATTAGTAGTTGACTCCATTCCGGGGTTAACTTTGGCCAGGTCCCATAGTCCGGGCTAGCTCGTAGCACATTACTTCTGTTACACATTAGCACAATCTGTTTGATCACATCTATTTATCAATATTTTAAAAAAAAAAAAACAAATCACCACTTTTTCTTATTCATTACTTTTGCTGATACACCGAGTTTTGTTTCATAATCGTGTTCTTTTCGTGTCTCTTGATTCATTAGTATGATGATATTATCTTGATCGGAGTTTAGGTTCGAGTAAACAACGAAACAACAAGAACACCTTATTTTACAACGGGTGTGATAGGAAAGGACAATGCTATTGCAAGACATGGAATACATGGATTATATTGGCTATACAGTGTAAGTATACCAGGTTACCTACTTGTGAACACAACTAACACGATCTTTTTGACTCAAACGAGAGCCTCGAGCCCTTGGAAAGGAATTATGTACGATTATATTCGTCTAGAAGGTCCATTGGGGACGTGAAATTGATCTTGATGGTTAGAGCATTAATATGTTGTATTAATAAACTAATAATCTATATTGACAGTTATATACACGCATGTGTTTCACTAGTTTTGAGTACGCTTGTGTCTCAGATTTATAATGAACTAATAATCTATATTGACATTTATTAGTACAAGTAGTGTAGGACAAAACACTTGTCGTTTTACCGAAAGTTATAGATGGTAGAGATTGTGAAACTCAAATCTTTTAAACTGCACAGCAGCACAAGTACCATGCTTCAATCGCTCACAAAGCTCGTTAGAGGCCGTAACTTTCATTTGTTGGAAGCAAAGGGCGCGATCGATCGTGCCCTGCACCTTTTGACAGAATGGTGTGTCCATTTCACGTTCGGGTGCATTTATCCATGATAAGATACCTCCAAATGTTGTCTTTTAGAACATATCTCTTGATATACTATAAATATAACATTCCATCACTTGTTTTATATCAGATTTTCGAAGGCAAAGTTTTGAGACCAAACTTGAGCATTTTGTGCATCTTCATCATTATTATTGTGAGCACTTTTAAACATTTGTGGTTTAAAGAATTTATGAATTGAAGTGCTTCTTTCATAAATTGTGAGTCGTGGTATCTTGGGATATAAATTGCCATCAAAACCATTAGCACCAAGGTGGGGCAATATTGTCTTAAGGACAAATAGTCTAACACTTGCCTCTACCAAACGGAAGGGATTTTATTTTAGAGAAATTTTCAATAGTGAAAATTTAATAATTTGAAAATCATATATGCTACTTTAATGCAACAATTTTTTTTTTTTAAATATAAAGCTTTGGACATATGTTGCACGGACACTCATACGATGACACTGCAAGACATGACACGGACATGACGACACAGATTTTTAAAATTTTCAGGATACGACATGGCTGAGACCCGCCTGTATATTATTATTATTATTATTATTATTATTACAAAATACAAAAAATCATATTTTTTAAATTGTAAAACTATGTAAAAGTAACAAAAATATTTTTACCAAATACAAGAAGCATAATAAATAATACATGTTATAGGTATCATCGTAGTATTACTCATACTAACATCACATGCATATTAAATCAATTAACATAAAATTTAATTTAACAAACACTTCCAAATAAAATATCACACAAAAAATATTCTTACCAAAATGTAACAAATATATAATAAATGCATGTCACTAAAATCATAGTACTATCACACAATACTAACACAAAATACATATTACTTCAATTAACACGTCCAAATTTTATTTTAGGGAAACACTTTTTGTACAATTAACCCCCAAAAGTGTCATTTCCATGTGTCTGATTTTTTTAAAAAAAATTAAGAACACGACACGTGTCTGAAGAGTGTCGGTATCCTATGTGTCCGATATTATACCAAATTATTTAGAAGTGTATGTATCATAGCTTTGGATCATGAAAACCTAGTTATATGAGGTATAAAAGGTCTAAAGTATCTGGGTTAGCATAGCAGATAATGGAGCTAGCACCTATTGTGCTGATAATTAAAAATTATTTGACTTGTCTAAAAAATTTTGACTTTGACCTGGACATTAATTTGGCCCATAGTAGAAACAATGCGACGCATTTGGTTCATTGCTTACCCTGGACGGTTTATGACACAAACTTTTAAGAGAGAATACATATTAATTGCTTTCCAATTTACCTCACACACACACACACACACACACACACACACACACATATATATATATATATATATATATATATATATATATATATATATATATATCACCGAAATTACGATGACCTGCTGAAATCAATAGAGATGGGGCCCACCTCTCCTTTCTTCTCTAATACTCAAAAAAATAACGACAATAGTGAGTTGCCACTCAAATAACCTGAAAGCAAGAAGCAACCGTGAGAAGTGGAGAGAATAAGGGAAAACCAGAATTGTAAAGTAAGCAATAGGTTCTCAATCCCTAAAAGTGATGATCAAACCTGTTATTTACAGGGAAGAGTTACCATACATATAGATCTCTTTCCATGTTTATCTGAATCAACCAAGATATCAAGAATATCTGATAAGATTTGAAAAGATCTATTAGATCTCCTCAATCTATAATAAGATCAAATCCCCAAAGTCACGCTGGAGATCTGGCCCACAGCTGATGATCTCGGATGTTAACATGTCGGCATATCGTGTCAGGCCGGGCATACATTACCATTTCGCGACTTACAGAAGCATCAGGTCGGTCGCACACGTCAGGTCAGGCATGTTTGGGAGGTCGGCCATATGTCATGAGGTATGCCATGTTGGGAGGTCGGCCATATGCTGGGTGGTCGGCGACCTAGATGAGTCGGCCTCCTAACAAGAGACCTCCTGCTAAGCAAGTCTGATTTTTGAGCTCCTAGAAGTTTGGATGAGCTCCTACTTTTAAGGGGTATCACAGTCCTCCCTCAGGGTCGAGTTTACCTCATAGACTAGGAGGGTAAAAATAGGTCTGTCGACAGCTCTGAAGATATCAAAGAGCTCGTAGAGACTAAGTAAAATGAGAACAGACAAAGCTTGAAGAGCTCGATTTATTAATAAATAATTAATCACGTAGAGGTTAAGTAAAATGAGGTCGGCCCAGGTACGAAGAGCTTGGCAGAAAGTGATAAGATAACGTCGTAAAAGTCATGTGAAGTAATAAATACATCCTCCTGGTAGGCTTTTTGCTCATTCTGGCTTGGGCATTTTCAAGAGCCTAAGCTCGGCGAACCTATCCAGAGAATTTCTGATTGGACATATGTTATTTAAGCTCGACCAGAATGCTCGAATTCTCGTCCTTGTGGATGCCCTGCTCATTTTGGCTTGAGAATTTCTAAGAGCTCGATCTCGGGAGGTCCTATCTATAGAATTCGGGCATTAACAATTTTTTGTAACCTGGTTGATGCGCTTGAAGGACTCAAAAAACTCATTCTATCAAAGCCTGGCATAACCGAGTTAAGGTGAGCTCGTCGTAAACGTAGCTCCTGAGTCAGGTGAAAACCCATAAAGCCTGACGTAATCAAGGTCGAGGTGAGCATGTCATAAACGTAGCTCCTAAAGTGAACTCGTCGTAAACATAGTTCCTTAGGTCGGGTGAAAACCCTGATGTAATCAAGGCCGAGATGAGCTCGTCGTAAACGTAGCTCCTGAAGTGAACTCGTCGTAAACGTAGTTCCTGAGGTCGGGGGTGAAATCCTTAAAGCCTGACGTAATCAAGGCCGAGGTGAGCATGTCTTAAACGTAACTCCTGAAGTGAACTCATCGTAAACCAAGTTCCTGAGATAGGATGAAAACCCTTAAAGCATGGCGCATCAAGGCCGAGGAGAGCTCATCACAAACATAGCTCCTGAAGTCAGATGAAACCCTAAAGATGCTCACTTTTGTCTGAAATTTCTTTTTGTTTGACTGATGAACTCCAATTGTTTGTGAGGTCGGCCTTAGGCTGAAGTTGAAGATCTGGCTGAGAAACAAATCAATGATGACATGAAACTGATGGCTGGGGATATCTAGATGAAGAGGTTCCGATGACGTTTGGCTGAAGAGGGTTGAAGAGTTGGTCGAGGATGACCTGAAGCTGATGAGCTGGCTGATCATGAAGGACTGAGAGACGATGACCTGGAGCTGAAGAGCAATAGAATCATGAGCCAAAGTTGAAGACAGCTGAGGAGCTGGTCTGAGAAGACCCACCGTTGTGGGCTGAGAATGACATCTAGTTGAAGAGCTATGAAGGATATCTAACTGCAGAGCTGCAAAAGGCCTCTAACTGAAAAGTTGACCGAAGAATGGCCTGAAGCTGAAAGCTGAAGAGAACCCATGGCTGAAGAGCTAAACATTTGGCTGGAGTTATGTAGGACCTCTAACTGAAGAGCTAAAGTTGAATAGATGGTTGAACTGGTCGAGGATGACCTTAAACTGAAGAGTTGGGAATAGCTCTTGATGAATTGCTAGGGATGAATAGCTGGTGATGACCTCCTTCTGAAGAGTTGAGGATGCGCTCGAACTGAGCTGAGAATGACTTTCTGAAGGGTTGAGGATGACAAAGGGCTCGGGATGACCTCCTAGTGAAGAGCTAAGGATGACCTCCGTCTGAACAACTGATGATGAGCTCTACTGAATATGTGATGATGAGCTCTATATGATGAGCTCTCCGAGGTAGATCACCATATGAAGAGCTGAGAATTAGCTCTACTGAATAGTCGATAATAAACTCTATATGAATAGCAAATGATGAGCTCCGTGAGGTAGGTCTCTTTTTGAAGAACTAAGATTGAGCTCTACTGAGTAGTTGATATTCATTTGAAGAGCTGACGGATGAACTCTTTGAGGTAGATCTTCATCTGATGAGCTGACGGACGAGCTGACAATATATATATATATAATATATTTATTTATTTATACCGCTTATATATATATTGTTTAGACATTTGTAAGAGATCTAGGAACCAAAAAAATAAAAAATATTTTAAGATTTTTGTTTCAATTTCTCTTTCGTCAAAAAACATCAATTGCTAATAATGTCTAAATTTATAACAATTTTTACTTTTGTTTTAAAACACTTAAACATCTCTTTAAAAATGATCGGTTTGGGACTTTTTATTTTGTTTTATTTTCTCTGTTTCTGCATATTGGAACAACAATTTGTGGTTTTTTTAGAAACAAGCAAGGGCTCTGTTTACAAAAGAAGATATTTTTTCATGAGAAACAGATTTATCTATTTGGGATTGAGAAAATAAACACTAGTTAATTTTCTTTATTAATAAAAATGATGCTAATAACTAGTGTTTTATTTGCATTATAAACAGGAACACCTAAATACAGCAGGGCTGTTCAACCTTAAAGACTAGAAAAACTAGGGTGGACTTGTAAATTTAGAAAAAAAAATTAGTTTGAATTTTTGAAAATTTTGTTCTTTAGCCCAACTCTCAAATACCCGCTTAGCCATATATGGTGCGCGATCAGCCCCATATAATTCTAAATCATGACGCACCCATGTACATATCTATTCGAAATCAAAGAGAAACATCCTAGCTTCTTAGTGTGTGTGTATGTATTCATTATTCATTCTAGTTATATATACATTATTAGCTTTGAAAGATATAGTGCCACGACCAAGGGCAGATTGATGTTGGGGCTTACCTTGGTTGCAGCCCGGGGTAAATTTTTTTTTTGTACCTATTTACTCCCGCTGCAGCAGTCCAGGCCCCAACCCATCCTAGCCCCAATGTCATTCATCCTCCTCCTCCTTAACCGTCGTCTCATTCACCCGCTGAGTTGCAAGAACCTTCAAACCGTCAGATGCCTCCACAGTGTCCAGCATTCTCCTACTGATCTTCTTTGATGTATAATGGTGTGATCCGATATGAAAATCTGTATAAACTTTCCTTCATTCACGTTGCACTTCAACTATTTGGTAAAATGCTTATAACAATGTATTTGCAGCAAGATGTTTACATATATTTATAATAACAATTGCTGACTGCTTCACGTGCTGTGTCATAATGCAAGTGAATTGAAAAAGGTGCAATTTTATGAAGAACATGTAAAAATATGTCGGGTGATTTTCACTCGTTTTCGGTAGGCTTTGAATAATGTTATCGAATAGAAAGTAAAAAATCTTTTTTAAAAAATATAGAGGATGTAAATGATAAATTTAAATAAAAGTTAGAGCAAAATATTAAATAATGTATAAATTTGTATATTAAAATAAATTTTGCCAGGAATCTTGAGATTTGGTCATATGAGCATTGATGCGCAAAGTAAATTATGTGATGTTACCCCGGGTAGTGCCTAAGGGGCAAATGTCACAATTCACCACCCCATTAAGGTCCGCATCAATGTAACCCTAAAGTTATATCCATATGGATTATTATATCAGACACCAACAATTTTAAGACATGTGCAGTTGCAGTGGTATCCAATTTTTATTTCTGTTTAATTTATTTTTTCCAGATAATGGGACAAGTGACATTGGTGCATTTACAACTGGACTGCTCAGACAATTTTTTGTTTATCAAATGGTCAAACAAGTATCGATCTTGGAAATTTTAATTTATTGATTTCCTACACGATCCGCTGGCATCTATGAACCAGCCAGAGGTTGTTCATGTCAGAAAATAAAGGATATCACTTTTAAGCACCATTAACGATTTGATATGTTCAAAGCTGCACTATATTTTCAGGTGTCAGACCAGGGCAGATTCAAATCCTGGATCCGCCCTTGGCCACGACCGTTTCAATACATACTATATACCTAGCTCTTTATCCTCAACCTATCTTTGATATGTTTCTCTCTACCCATTTCAGATTCGCGGACTGCGTTTTTATGAATTTTCTTGATCAATGTTATTAATATACTTTCCCATCTTCTTCCAACTTTTATATGTTCTATACATAATTCACAAAAAAAATCGTTGAACGGGCACGACAGTTGCAACGATAAAGTTCTATACTAAAATGATGTGTAATTATTATGGTGATTTTACGATAGTCGCTGAACGGAACATCAATTTCACGGCATGAAATGACGAGCGTCAACGAACGGTCGTTGTTGAACATTTTTTAATTTTTTTTGATTTTTTCCATTAAATTTGTCCTATCTAATTATTTTTATTTTTAAGTTTAAAAAACTCCACTACAATAACCGCTATCGTGCCTTCAAACCATGGTTCTATTCTGATATAATGTCACATCACATGATGCAACTCAGTTGAGCACGTAATAAATTGAGAGTATTTTTGTTAAGGGTTTAGCTGTTTAAGTTTAACAAAAGTGGTCCATAAACCATTAAAAATATTGAAATTATTTTTGTTAAAAATAATTTATGTAGAAATATGATAAAAATATTTATATGAGATTATTTTGTTAAAAAATAATTTCTTTTTAAATATATTTGATTAGAAGTTGGGTACTATCTGTGATCATGTTTGTGATTTTCTCATGATATACGAAGCATTGAAATAATTCAGATTACGCAGTTTTATTAAAATTTTGTTAAGTTTATTATATTGTGTAACTATATACCTACAATATGCATATTTAATTTATTATATGCATGATGCTTCATTATATTTCAAAAATCTATATCTAATATGTTTCATAGCAAGAGATAAACGTGTGCGTTAATATGGATGGTTGCAGCCTTTGGGTAGCAATTTGCTGAATGATTTGCAGCTACTTCAACAGCTTCGAGGAACGAGGAAAATGCATGGAGCATTTGCACACCATGTCGGGAGCTTTATAAATAGAGCTGTTCTCGCTCAGTTTGAGTATCCCAAACTCAAATAAACAAAGAAAATAGGTTCTTGGGTGTTTTCTTGAGAGAGTTTGAGATGTTGTTCTCTTAGTTATACCCAGTGTCGGGTTCGTGAGAGATTGAATGTTTGTAAACACTTGCAAAGATTTCTTCCTATAATAAAACTTTCAGTAGCTCCGTGTACGTAGCCTATATTAGGTGAACCACGTAAATCGATTGTGTTCTTGTTGATTACTTTTGGTATTTTATTATCATCATTACTCAATTGCTTCTCATCCCCAACAACTGATACCAGAACCAGGTCCTTTTTTGGGTGGAGCTTTGTTGTGGTAGGTGAATATGTATTGACTAAGGAGTTTCGGTCTAGAAAATCGGTATTTATGCTGGAGAAGATGGATCGAGACCTGGAACCAACAAGTTTTACTGCATAGATTTTACGTTCTGACGAATACATATTAAAGATTTTATGTATAGCAATAAGCTGCATCAACCTTTATCAGGAAAGAAAGCGGAAAAGATTGAGGATGATGAATGGGAGCTCCTTGACTGACAAATGTTTGATGTAGTTTGCTTCATACTAACGAAGAACGTGACACATAATACGGCAGATGCAAAAACCACAATGTCCACTCTTTCGGACACGTATGAGAGCCATAAGCAAACAACAATGTTCATCTCATGAAAAAAATATTCTACTTGAAGACAGGAGAAGGTTCTTATGTGGCGACATATCAACGAATTCAACACTATTGTTTCTCAGATAACATCGGTTGAAATAAATTTTTATGATGAGGTTCAATCATTTATTCTTCTAACTCTCTACCAAATGCTTGGGACCCAATGGGGGCAGTGGTTAACAATTCTGTTGGCAAAGGAAAGTTACAATTCAATAATATCAGAGATCGAGTTCTTGCTGAAGAAGTTCACAGTATGGATTCGGGTGAAATAACATCACCGAGTTCTGCTCTAAATCTCGAGAACAAAGACATGGGCAGAAGTGACGAAAGGAGTTCTAACCATTGGCGCAGTAGGTCCAAGTCAAGAAATGGCAAATACAAAAATACATTTGAGAAGATGTTGAAGTGTTGGAGCTGTGGTGAGACTGGCCATTTAAAAAGGAACTGTAAATCGATAAAGAACATCGCTAATGCTGTGACTAAGGAGGTACATGATGCTTTATCACTATGCGTGAAAATCCTGGTTGATTATGAGGTTTTGGACTCAGGAGCTTCGTTTCATACAACTGGTAATCATGATGTATTCTATAAGTACATCGTTGGCGATTATGGAAAAGTTTTTCTAGCAGATGGAAAATCTTTGAAAATATGCGGTATGAGTGATGTCTGTCTGAAGATGTCAAATGGGTCATCTACAAAGTGAGACATGTACCAGGACTCAAAAAAAATCTTATCTTGGTGGAATAGCGTGATTATGAAGGTCATAATGCACATTTTGTGATG
Source organism: Haberlea rhodopensis (assembly GCA_907163345.1). NCBI lineage: Eukaryota > Viridiplantae > Streptophyta > Magnoliopsida > Lamiales > Gesneriaceae > Haberlea > Haberlea rhodopensis. The sequence goes on along the minus strand of CAJQUN010000797.1, from coordinate 173,752 downwards.
GTTCCTGAAAAGTGAGCAAATGAGCCATTATTGTAGCTCGAGGAAAGAAAACAGGAACCTTTTTATGACTTCAGTTATAGACATACATTAGCAGTTGTGGATGCTGGAGCTAATTCAAGTCTATGGCACTATAGACTTGGGTATATGAGTGAACAGGGAATGAAGATGCTGCAGTCAAATAGGAAGTTGCCAGAATTAAAGTCTGTTGAACATAAGTTATGTGAAAGTTGTATCTTTGGACAAGAGAAGAATGTGAGCTTTTCAAAATGAGGTAAAGAACCGAAAGCATCAAAGTTACTGCTGGTTCATACTGACGTATGGGGACCATCTATTGTGCCACACTTGGAGGCTCAAGATACATGTCACATTCATCGATGATTTGAGCAAGAAACTATGGGTTTATTTTCTGGAAAAAAACTGATGTTTATGAAACCTTTAAAAATTGGAAAGTCATGGCAGAAAATGAAACCAACTTGAAAGTGAAGTGCTTATGGTCTTATAATGGATGAGAACATGAAAATGTTGAGTTCAAAAAGTATTGTGCACAGAATGGGATCAAGATGGAGAAAACCATTCCTGGTACACCTCAATGGTATTGCTGAAAGAATGAACAAAAACCCTGAATGAACGTGCAAAGAGCATGAGATTGCATGCTGGATTACCACAATCACTTTGGGCTGATGCGGTTAACACTGCAGCATATCTGATCAACCGAGGACCTTCAGTACCTCTTGATTACAGAATCCCAGAAGAGGTCTGGAGCGGCAGAGAAGTAAACATTTCTTTCTTGAAAGTGTTTGAATGTTTATCCTATGTTCATATTGATTCAGCTAGCAAAACAAAACTTGATCCGAAATCCAAGAAATGTTTCTTTATTGGTTATAGAGATAACGAGTTTGGTTATCGTTTCTCAGATGACCGAAAGAGGAAGATCATTTGGAGCAAAGATGTAATCTTTAATGAGCAAATATTGTACAATGACAAATCAAATATTAAAGATGGAGGTTGATGTCCTGAAATCAAGAAGAAATGAAGTGACATTGATAGATATCCCTATGAATGAGCTGAAAAATGGTAACCAGGAAGATAAGAGACTATTGCACAAGATATAGAACCACAAATTCTGGTGGATGAACTCAGGAGATCTTCTAGAACATCGGACCACCACATAGATTCTCCCCTGCACTTCATTATATTTTATTGACAGATAAAGGTGAACCAGAGACATATGAATAGGAGATGCAAAATATGATTCAACCAAGTGAGAATTAGCCCTGAATGATGAGATGGATTCACTCTCATCCACTAGATGTGGGAGCTGATAGAACTTACATAAGGAAAAAGGCACTACACAATAAGTGCGTGCACAGGATCACAGAATGACATGATAGTAACAAACGGTACAAGGCAAGAGTTGTTATAAAAGGCTTTAAACAAAGGGAAGGCATTGATCAAACCAAAATTTTCTTTCCAGTGGTGAAGCTAACAACTATAAGAAATGTACTTGGCTAGTGGTGAAAGAAGATTTGCATCTAGAACAGTTGGATGTAAAGATGATGTTTCTTCATTGTGATTTGGATGAATAAATTTATTTGTATCAGCCACAAGGTCTTGAAGTGCAAGGGAAAGAGAAAATGGTATGCAAACTTCAGAAGAGCTTGTACGGTCTCAAACAAGATCCAAGACAGTGATATAAGAAGTTTGATGGATTCATGGGTAACAATGGTTTTCTGAGATGTCAGGCTGATCGCTGTTGTTATGTAAAGAATGTTGACGATTCTTGTATCACTGTACTATTGTATGTAGATGATTTTTTTTATAGCATGAGCTTGTCTGGAGGAGATTGATAAACTCAAGAAAGAGTTACCAAAAGAGTTTGCTATGAAGGATTTGGGTGCTGCAAAGCAAATCTTTGGAATGAGGATCATAAGAGATAAGGTGAATGGGACTCTTGAAATTATCTCAAGAAAAGTACGTGAAAAGGTGTTTAGCAGATTTATCATGGATGAAGCTAAACCAGTGAGTACTCATTTTGCTAGTCATTTTAAACTAACCAAAGCACAATCGCCCTCAACGGAGCAGAAGCAAACTTATATTAATAAAGTTCCTTGTCATTCTGCTGTTGGAAACCTCATGTATGCATTGGTATGCACTAGACTAGACATAACACATGCAGTGGGAGTTGTGAGAAGTTTATGAGAAATCCAGGAAAACAACACTGGGAAGCAGTTAACTGGATTCTCAGGTACTTGAAAGGTACAACTAGCACATCTCTATGCTTCAGGAAGTCAAATTTGGGCTTAGAATATTTTGTCGATGCCGACATGGGTGGTGAAATGGATGGCAGAAAGAGTACTACTGGGTATGTGTACACATTAGGTGGTACCACAGTAAGCTGGGTGGCTAAGTGATCGCGATTTATTTAAACTTCTAGAGTAGCGTGATTATACTGCAAGTGCAAGGATGTCAAGTTTTAGTATAGAAGATGAAGAACAGGTTGTCGAACATACAAGGACTAACTGTAAGTACCAAATAAGACGTTTTAACTATATTTAACCTACAAAATTGAATTAATACTCAAACTAAATAATTAAACTACTGCTAATATTCCAACCAAGTCAACCAAAGATGACGAGAAAATTCCACTTGAAATGATTATCAAGACTTCGGTTCACCAATGTAACTCACATGTGACCCTCGATTGAATATCCAAATATTTCTAAGATGACGAGTTTTCCTAAATTATCCAATATACTATGGTCAAGTTATATTGAACCTAATATTAAGATGCAACAAGGCAATGTCCATGCACTTATTTAACATTCAATATTGCATAAGCTTTACGAAAACTTCTGGCCTTCTATTTTGGTAAATCTATTGATATCACACGTGTGCTAAATTTATGATCGCTTTTATTTTAAACAATTAATTCCAATCTAGCGATTTTAGACCGCAAGTGCACGGTGTCAAGTTGTAGTATAGATAGGAAGATACGGATTGTCGAACCCACATGGACTAACAAGCAAGTACCAAATAAGATGTCTTTTAACTATATTTAACCTACGATAATTAATTTATAATTAACAACTAAGTAATTAATATAAACTACTAATCCAACCAAGTCAATAAAAGTAAACGAGAAAAATCCACTAGAGAAGATTATCGAGACTTTGGCTCACCAATGCAATTCCCTACAATTCTCGATTGAATATTCAAATATGTCTAAGGTGACGAGTTCTCCCAATTTATCTAATACACTCTCTCGAGCTATATTAAACCTAACACCGAATTGTAGTAAGTAACTCTCGTTCACTTATTTAACAATTCAATTTTGCATAAGATCCATGAAAACTCCTAGCTTTCAATTACTAGAATCTATGGCTATCACGCATGTATTTGACGTCATCTCTCGATCTCGGTCTTAAATCCATGGTATGAGTTATTAATTCAGTATCATAAAATCATCTCTCGATCTCAATTACGATACTAACATCATTCAAAGGTGATCAATCCTCTAAAAGCATGAAGAACATAAAACATACGCAAAGAACTATAAGAATTCAATCATTAAATCATCAAATCGAAGGTTTATAACAAAGGATTCGCCTAGCCTCGATAAATAAAATTAGTTCCTCATAATAAATCAAAACAAATCAAAACTAATATTAAAAGACAAGAATAAACTCCCGATGTCGACTTCGATTGTAGATCCTCGCTCCTTCTCTTGCTTCCTTCTCGATCGTCTCTTTTTATCGCCTTGTTGGGTTGTTCCAAATCCTAGGGTGAAGTGGTGATGGTGAATGATGGTGGTGAGTGTTGGGAGAAGAGTGGAAGATTGGTGGAGGTTTTTAAGTGTGGTGGAGTGAAGGAATTGGCATGAGGTTGAATTAGGGTGAAGGAGTGTGAAGGAGGCGTGTGGTTTGGATGGTGAATTGGTATATGGAGGTGTGGAGGCTATTCCTAGGGTTAAAAGTCTGATGTATGGGTTGTAATTTTCGTTTGTAATATATAGGGGAAGGAAATCAAGGACTTCCTTGTTGGAAACAAACTCTATAATGAAGTTATTTTAATGAAAATTCATTCCACCGATCAATCCGGACGAAGTGGCCGATCGTCGAGCCTTCCAGTAAGAAATTCGTGGCCTTTTCTGCCCGTCTCGATCGATCGGAAATCCTTTCTCGATCGATCGCCCTTCACAGTAAGTTTCTTCGCCTTTTTCAGCTTCTGGCGAGTTTCGTATTTTGGCCGTAACTTTCTCATACGAACTCCGAATTTGATGAATCAGCTGTCCACGCGAAGATAAGAGAAAGTTCTACAACGTTTATATGGACCACATTTCCAAAACATGGCTCGAACATATAGTAATATGAGGAGAAAGGAGCAACATGTGTCTTGGATTCTGGTTTTTTCCTCTTTTCTTCAACTTTATTCATTTTTTCATCATTTTAGCTTGATTTCTCACCTTTCCCTACATTTCAACATTGATTCCTGAAATAGAGAAATATATACCATAAACCGTAAGATATTCCAAGAATCAACACGAAAACATGTACATATTATAGCCTAAAAACGCGTAATATTCAACCCTATCAACTCCCCCAAACTTATCACTTAATCGTCCTCGATTAAGCATTAAAATCATAAGGTAGAGTTCATTCTTGATATTTGAAACAATTATTTCATGACTTGCTTATTCTCAGAAATCTCATGCACATATACAAAAGTTGACAAGACATGTTTTCTCCTAATTCAAGCAACACATCTCAAAATCGGAACGTGTGTGTGTGCTCTAGTCAATCTCAAGTTTCATGCACATATTCAAGATCAAATCATGCTAATCAACTCAAAGTCGAGATTATCATCAAGCCTTACATAGGCCTATTTTCAAACAACTTCTCCACTAATGATAGTTACTCCCTAGACTTGGATCAAAAGGACTTTTTAAGCTTGTAATGTAAGGCCTTTGGTGTTGGCTTCAAAGAAAAGATAGGATAAGCGCAAAGAAGAGAGTATAATCATTTACAGTTCAAATTTTTCGCACACATCGAGCTTCTCTTCTTTTTCTTTTATAGCCGTGGCCACTTTGGGTCTTATATGTTTCTTTTTTTTCTTTTCAAGGCTCTTTCTTTTTCTTCTTTTCTTTTTCTCATTCATCAATATTTTTTTATAAGCTCATCAAAATATAACAATTCAAGTGCATCGAATGATATTCATTATACTACCTTAGGGTAAAGATAACTTTTTTCATTTAGACTCAAATAAGGGTAAGTATAATGAGTTTTCCAAGAATGTCGAATGGGGTCTAATTATATGCAATGCATATACCATTCTTTTTTCAATAAAGCTCAAATGGGACACTAGGGATTGATATAGAATAGGTAAGCTTGAAAGGCTCAAACGTGTCAAAGATCGCCTAGATCATTTCCAAGTCAAGTTTGTAACTATAAAATTTCGCCTCAAAGTGTCATCATCAAATAAGTTCTAGGATAGCTCTAAGATGCTCAAGACAAATCATTAAGTTCACAACAATTATCACTATTCAACATGCAATCCACAAGATCATGACTCATTGTGCTCAATATATTCCTCAATCTTGACATGCTAACTCAAATTAGGATATTCATGTACAAGTCCAATTACAAATCAAGTTCATATGCATAGTGAGATCAAAATCCTCATTGAATAGTCACTACTATAATTCATTCTTTTGTCAAGTTTGAACTCATAAAAAAAAAATTTTAGCTCATAATAATCGGACGATTCAAGTGTCAATTAAGCACACAACAAGTGGTTAAAACAAGTAAAGCATGCAAGCTACTACTCCCCCAAACTTAAATCAAACATTGCCCTCAATGTTTAAAAGAATCAAAAGGGAAATAGTGAACTCCCCTGATCAACACGCTTGCATGAGGGTTGAGGAAGATTTGCTTTTGAAAGCTCCACTGTTGTAGGGGTTCATCGCTCCAACCAAGTACTTAGCAAGAGAAGAATGCAAATAAAATAGTCGACATGAGAGATAAACAAACTAAATGCAAAAACTAAAAATAAACAAAACTAAATGGCAAAAGGATACGCTTGGGTTGCTTCCCAAGAAGCGCTGATTTTTAGTCGTCGGCTTGACCATCAGAAACAACCATCAAAGAGCAATTGTCGCCCATAGTAAGTATCGTATGATACCACTAATGGGTCTTCATTTAGTATGCCCTCAAGATTGGCAAGATTGTAGCAGTGTACGCTCGTCGCTCCAACAACATTCATCTTGAAGTGGTAGGAATGGGAGAATGATTCTTGACTCGGCTTTATCTCTTTCAGGATGTAGTGCGGTGAAGTTGGCATCGATGGAAAATACGGATCCACATATTGCATAGAACATGTCTCCATCGATGGACTTAAATCAGAATCTTCGCAAGTCTCTTCCTTCTCCAATATCACACTCGATTCATCTTCATATGGGAACTCCTCAGATGACATCTCTGAAGTACTCTCAATCTCTTCAAGAGGCTCAAGTTCCTTTGAATCTTCCATACTAGGAGGATCACTCCCCCAAACTTGGTTGGTTGAGTGATCGTCATCATATAACCAAACTCGATTCGTCGCCTCTTGATTTGTAGCCCTCATCTCTTCCTCTTGGCAGCTAGTTGAAATTGTTTCCATGAGGACCGCCATTTGCTGCTCCAGGTGACGCATAGAGTTGGTTTGGCACTCCAAACTGTTCTCAGTTGATGCCATGAATCTCACTAAGGTATCCTCTAACTGAGTTGTGACATCTGCAGAACTATCTCTCATCTCTTCACGATGTTCAAATGGTTGTCGCGTATCAATAGGGTAGTGAAGCTCCGGTGGGTATTGGTGACTCCAACCTTGTAGTGAAGGATCACAATGCCAGTGATGATCGAAGTCCGCCATTTCATTGAACAGGTGCAATACACTGTCTTCATCTCTTTCAACCAAAGGACTTCCAGTTGCCAGTGCTCCGCTCAATACCCATTCTCATGTCTGTGCCTCCAACCCTTGAAATATTGCATGAGAGTATAGTTCGAAAAGTTGTGATACCGGAATGTATTGGCCAATTCATTGAATCTCTCCCAAACAGCGTAGAACGGCTCGGAACGTTGTTGGGCAAAGCTTGTGAAGGCTTGTTGATGTAGCATCTCCAAGTACCTCACAAGACAAACAAAACAAAAACAAAATAAATATATATAAATTTTTTTTTTCGAAATAAATAAACAAAAATGGTTAAATTACAGTCAAAGAACCTAGTATGATATTACTAAAGTTAGTCCCCGGCAACGGCGCCAAAAACTTGATCGCTTTTATTTTAAACAATTAATTCCAATCTAGCGATTTTAGACCGCAAGTGCACGGTGTCAAGTTTTAGTATAGATAGAAAGATACGGATTGTCGAACCCACATGGACTAACAAACAAGTACCAAATAAGATATCTTTTAACTATATTGAACCTACGATAATTAATTTATAATTAACAACTAATTAATTAATATAAACTACTAATCCAACCAAGTCAATAAAAGTAAACGAGAAAAATCCACTAGAGAAGATTATCGAGACTTTGGCTCACCAATGCAATTCCCTACAATTCTCGATTGAATATTCAAATATTTCTAAGGTGACGAGTTCTCCCAATTTATCTAATACACTCTCTCGAGCTATATTAAACCTAACACCGAATTGTAGTAAGTAACTCTCGTTCACTTATTTAACAATTCAATGTTGCATAAGATCCATGAAAACTCCTAGCTTTCAATTACTAGAATATATGGCTATCACGCATGTATTTGACGTCATCTCTCGATCTCGGTCTTAAATCCATGGTATGAGTTATTAATTCAGTATCATAAAATCATCTCTCGATCTCAATTACGATACTAACATCATTCAAATGTGATCAATCCTCTAAAAGCATGAAGAACATAAAACATACGCAAAGAACTATAAGAATTCAATCATTAAATCATCAAATCGAAGGTTCATAACAAAGGATTCGCCTAGCCTCGATAAATAAAATTAGTTCCTCATAATAAATCAAAACAAATCAAAACTAATATTAAAAGACAAGAATAAACTCCCGATGTCGACTTCGGTTGTAGATCCTCGCTCCTTCTCTTGCTTCCTTCTCGATCGTCTCTTTTTATCGCCTTGTTGGGTTGTTCCAAATCCTAGGGTGAAGTGGTGATGGTGAATGATGGTGATGAGTGTTGGAAGAAGAGTGGAAGATTGGTGGAGGTTTTTAAGTGTGGTGGAGTGAAGGAATTGGCATGAGGTTGAATTAGGGTGAAGGAGGGTGAAGGAGGCGTGTGGTTTGGATGGTGAATTGGTGTATGGAGGTGTGGAGGCTATTCCTAGGGTAAAAGTCTGATGTATGGGTTGTAATTTTCGTTTGTAATATATAGGGGAAGGAAATCAAGGACTTCCTTGTTAGAAACAAACTCTATAAGGAAGTTATTTTAATGAAAAGTCATTCCACCGATCGATCCGGACGAAGTGGCCGATCGATCGAGCCTTCCAGTAAGAAATTCGTGGCCTTTTCTGCCCGTCTCGATCGATCGGAAATCCTTTCTCGATCGATCGCCCTTCACAGTAAGTTTCTTCGCCTTTTTCAGCTTCTGGCGAGTTTCGTATTTTGGCCGTAACTTTCTCATACAAACTCCGAATTTGATGAATCAGCTGTCCACACGAAGATAAGAGAAAGGTCTACAGCTTTTATATGGACCACATTTCCAAAACATGGCTCGAACATATAGTAATATGAGGAGAAAGGAGCAACATGTGTCTTGGATTCTGGTTTTTTCCTCTTTTCTTCAACTTTATTCATTTTTTCATCATTTTAGCTTGATTTCTCACATTTCCCTACATTTCAACATTGATTCCTGAAATAGAGAAATATATACCATAAACCGTAAGATATTCCAAGAATCAACACGAAAACATGTACCTATCATAGCCTAAAAAAACGTAATATTCAACCCTATCAATTTACTTGGTCTGTCTCAATCTAAAACCCACGGTATAAGGTTATCAATCCCTCAAAAGCATTAAAATCATAAAAATACACAAATAACTATAGGAATTCAATCAAATAACAAATCATCAAATCATAGATTCAAGACAAAGAATTGCCCAGCCTTGATAAATAAACTTAGTTCATCATATTTAAATCGAAAAACCAAACCTAAGCATGAATAATCAAAAATAAACCAAAACTAATAAACTCTCAGCATCGATTCTGGTTGTAGATCCTTGTTTCCACTCTTGCTTCTTTCTCAATTGTCACTTCTATTCCCTTGTTGGCTTGTTCCAATTATATGAATTATGGTGTACGGATTGTCGAAGGTGGTATAAATAGATGGTGTATGAGCATCCAGTTATAACTCTTAAAAGAGTCCTTGTTGGAGTTGGCAAATGTCTACTTTTATAACTCTTAAAGGATTCCTTGTTTCACAATATTAGCTCATTTGAGTCATTTTCCATCGTTATTTAGCTCTTTTTCTTCATTTTCTTGTACTTTCACCTAAATCTGAAACATGTAAATTAATACCTAAAAGGGTAATATCGTTCAAAAATCATAGTAAAATATAACGAGAAAACATAGAAATATAAGTGCAAAAATGACACTTGTCAACTCCTTGAACTTAAATTTGATCGTCCTCGAGCAAGCATTAAAACCTGAAGGTAGAGTGCATTCTTGATACTTGAAACAAATTAGCTCATGAGTAGCATTTACCTCAGAAATCTCACTTACAGGCATACAAAAGTTGAACAAGACATGTTTCCTAAATCAAGCAACACATCTCAAAATCGGAACGCGCGTGTGTGTACTATTGTCAAACTCAAGTTTCATGCACATTTTCAAGTTCAAATAATGATAATCAACTCAAAGTCAAGATTATCGTTGAGCACCCCATATTTCAAACAACTTTTCCACTAATGTAGTCACTCCCTAGACTTGGATCAAAAGGTCTTAAAGCATATAATGTTAGGCTTTTGGTGTCGGTTACAAAGAAAATGTGGATAAGCACAAAGAAGAGAGTATAATCTGTAAAGTTCATTTTTAGCACATATTGAGCTTCTCTTCTTTTTTTCCTAGCCCCGGTCACTTTGGGCCTTATTAATTTATATAATTTTTTCACAAGGCTCTTTCTTTTCTTCTTTTCTTCTTACCCATTCATCAATATTTCTCAATAATAAGCTCATCAAGATATACAAATTTATGTGCATCGAATGAGATACATTATACTCCCTTAGGGTAAGGATATTTTTTTTCATTTAGGCTCAACAAGGGTAGGTATAGTCAATTAAACAAGAATGTCGAATGGAGTCTAATTATATGCAATGCATAAATCATTCTTTTTCAAAAAATGCTAAAAGTAGGACACTAGAGATTAATGTAGACAATGTAAGCTTGAAAGGCTCAAACGTGTCAATGATCGTCTAGATCATTTCCAAGTTAAGTTTGTAACTATAAAATTTCACCTCAAAGTGTCATCATCTAAGATGCTTAAGACAAATCATCAAGTTCACAACAATTATCACTTTTCAACATGCAATACACAAAATCATGACTCAATGTGCTCAATATATTTCTCATTCGTGACATGCTAACTCAACAAATGATATTCATGTACAAGTCTTAACAATCATCAAAATTCAAGTCCATATGTATAGTGAGATCAAAATCCTCATTGAATAGGCACCACTATAATTCATTCATTTCTCCATTTTGAACTCATAAAAAAAATTATCTCATAATAATCGGACGATTCAAGTGTCAATTTCAGTCAAACTTAAATCAAACATTGTCATCAATGTTTAAAAGAATCAAAAGGTAAACAGTAAACTCGCCTGATCAAGACGGTTGCATGAGGGTTGATGGCTTTGAAAAGCTCCGCTGCTACAAGGGTTTATCACTCCAATTGAGTACCTCACAATAGAAGAATGCAAATAGTAAAATAATCGACTCGAGAGATAATAAACAAAAACTGAAAATCATATAAACTGAAAAACAAAGGATATGGCTTGGGTTGTCTCCCAAGAAGCGCTGATTTATAGTCCCCGGCTTGACCATCAGGAGCAACCATCAAAGAGGGGTTGCCGCCCATAATAAGTATCATATGATACGACAAATGGGTCATGATTCAGTATGCTCAGATTGGGCCCATTCAAGATAATTCTTTCCATTGAGTTTGTGTATAGTGAATTGGATAGAATTATCGGGTAGAGGCGTTGTAAGAAAAACACCAGACGAGGATCGAGTGTCACCACCGCTGGTGGTCGATCCAGAACCAGTGGAAGGAGTGTGAGCAATAATTATGTGTATATGGGTTGTATAAAAAGGCATGGACCTTTCTCCTTTCATTCATATGTGTGAGCAATTAATTAGGGAATTGCTAGATGAATTGAGATTGTGATTAGTGTATTACATGGGTGCATGACGTATTAAATGGTCTTAATCTAGGAAATCGGATATTGCATGGAATGGAATAAATGAAGCAAGAAATTTTATAGGTGGTATGGTGTACCACGTTTATATATAGTTTCCCTTTACACGTGATTGTATGCACCAAATGCATGGCTTAATGCACTAATTATGGGTTAAGGGCACGGGGGCCTTTACAAAAGCCGCACCATTTACTTTGATACATAGTGATGTATGGGGTCCTTCTAAAGTGTTAACTATTTCTGGCAAACGATGGTTTATTACTTTTATTGATGACCACACTAGAATGACCTGGACATTTCTGTTAAAAAATCGGATGTTAGTATTGTGTTCAAATATTTTATAACATGATCCGTACACAATTTCAAACACAGATTAAAAATTTTCGAAGTGATAATGGAAAAGAGTACTTCAATAACATTCTACGAGATTTTTTCTTGAAAATGGAATAGTACATCAATCTTCGTGTACTCACACTCCTCAACAAAACGGCGTCGCCGAACGGAAAATAAGCATCTCCTTGAAGTTGCAAGAGCTCTTTGTTTTCAAACTAAAGTTCAAAAGCACCTTTGGGGAGATGCTCTTTTATCTGCAACTTACTTAATTAGCAGATTACCCACACGGGTTTTGAATTTCCATACCTCCTCAAATATTTTTCAAAAATGTTTTCCCAATTCTAGGCTACTCACACATATTCCTCTTAAGATTTTTGGAAGTACTGCTTACATTCGTAACCATGACCCACATTGCTCCAAACTTGACCTTGATCTTTAAAAACCATCTTTGTTGGTTACCCAACCAATCAAAGATGATATAAATGCTTTGATCCCATCTCACACAAATATTTTGTGTCTATGGATGTCACTTTTTTTGAGGGTCACCCTTACTCCCACACTCATCTTCAGGGGGAGAATGGGAAGGAAGATGACTGTCTCAGTGGATCTAATTTAATCTTCCAATCATATTTTCATAATGAACCCTCACCTAAACATGTGCCATCTCACAATACTCAAAATAATGAGGATGTAGCCAAAATGAGTTGCAAATGGTTCAAAGGTCTTGTTTACAGAAGGGACGCCTGGCACGAGAAACAGAGACAACGTTCCTAAGCAAAATCAGGAATCTTATCAGAGGGAAAATCATGTAACTCATGATGATGTCTCAAAAATTCCTGACGATACAATCCAAGGAATGCCAGATTTAATTTCATCAACTCAATGTGATCTGCCTATTGCTTTAAGAAAGGGAACACGATCATGCACACATCACCCCTAATTTTGTATCTTATGAATCATTGTCACCTTCCTACTCCACCTTTGTTTCACAGCTTGTTAATATTAGCATTCCTACCAATGTACATGATGCTCTAATGATACCTGAGTGGAAAGAAGCAATTCTTGAAGAAATGAGAGCTATCGAGAAAAATTCTACTTGGGAAAATGTTGACTTACCTCATGGGAAATCTATAGTGGAATGTAAATGGGTGTTCAATATAAAATATAATTCAAATGGTTCCTTGGAAAGATATAAGGCTAGATTGGTTGCCAAAGGATTTACTCAAACTTATGGTGTGGACTATTCTGAAACATTCTCTCCATTGGCTAAGTCAAACACTGTTCGAATCTTGTTATCAGTTGTTGCAAACCTTGATTGGCCACTTGATCAACTAGATGTGAAGAATTCATTTCTAAATGGAAAGCTTGAAGAAGAAGTATATATGGATGCACCTCCCGGTTTCTCGAAACAGTTTGGCTCAAAAGTATGTAAACTGAAAAAAGCACTCTATGGATTAAAACAATCACCGAGAGCATGGTTCAAGAGGTTCACAAAATTTGTTAAAAGTCAAGGCTACATCCAAGGGCATTCCGACCACACCTTATTCACACAACAATCTGAGGGAGATAAGATCTCCGTTCTAATTGTTTATGTTGATGACATAATCCTAACTGGAAATGATACAGGAGAAATGATCAAATTGAAAGGAAATCTAGCCCAGGAATTTGAGATTAAAGATTTGGGCTAGCTAAAGTACTTTCTTGGAATGGAAGTTCCAAGATCTAAGAAAGGAATTATGGTGTCACAACGGAAATATATTCTTGATATCTTGAAGGAAACTTGTATGAGTGGATGTAGGCCATCAGAGACTCCAGTAGAAATGAATGCTATGTTGGGAGATGTAAAAAATGGAACACCAGTGAATTCAGGGAGATATCAAAGACTTGTTGGGAAACTGATATACTTATCTCATACCCGACCAGACATTGCCTTCGTAGTTAGCATGGTCAGCCAATTCATGCGTTCTACATATGAAGAACATCTTGAAGCTATGAACCGTATCCTTAGATACCTCAAGGGAACACCTGGAAAGGGACTCTTCTTCAAGAAAAATGAAAAAAGAGACGTCGAAGTATATACTGACGCAGACTAGGCTGGTTCTAGTACCGATAGAAAATCAACCTCAGGATATTGAACATATGTATGGGGCAACTTGGTTACTTGGAGAAGCAAGAAACAAAGCGTTGTAGCAAGAAGCAGTGCAGAAGCTGAGTTTAGATCAATGGCTCAAGGAGTGTGTTAAATTCTTTGGGTAAAGAGAGTTCTAGCTGAACTAAAAGGAATGATTAGTCTTCCTATGGAGTTATATTGTGATAACAACCCAGCTATTAGCATTGTGCATAATCCTGTTCTACATGATTGAACAAAGCACACTGAGATTGATAAACACTTCATAAAAGAGAAGTTGGAAGAAGAAATAATTTGCACTCCATTTGTTCCTACTACACTGCAAGTTGCTAATATACTAACCAAAGGCCTCTCAAGACAGCTCTTCGAAGCACAAGTTGACAAGTTCGACATGATAGATATCTTTGCACCAACTTGAGGGGGAGTGTTGAGATATTATTCCTTATTATAGAGATTTGATATCTAGATAATATTTTGTATTCAAATATTTAGGAAAGATTAGATTGATTAGCCCAAATTAGTGGGATTGTGATTTTGTATCTTCTTCTATTTATACCCTACGATTGTATCAATGTAAAGATAGAAGAATAAAATTTATCCCATCTTTGTGCATCTGCCTCAATACACAAATTAACACCTTGCACCTTTTCTACAATATGATTCTGCAAGTTAATTCCAGATTCATCGATCTCAATTCCGAGGAACTCGATCTGTCTTGTGGCAATAACTGCTTTCCTTTCAATAGCACTAATCCTTCCTTGTACCAAACATCTGAAAAGATTTCCAAATGTGTAATATGTTCTTTCAAGTTTCTTGACGCAATGAGGATGTCGTCAATATACACGAACTTGCTGAAGTAATCCTTAAAAAGATTATCCATCTTCCTTTGGATATCTGGGGAGCATTTGCCAATTCCATTGGCATGACATTATAGATATAATGTCCTTGTGGTGTGGAGAATGTTGTGAACTTTCTGCTTGATTCCTCTATCTTAATCTGGTAAAATCCAGACATACAATCGAATTTAGAAAACACATTGGCATTCTTGATTCTATTCACCAAATGTTCTCTGCTTAGGATAAAATATCCATTGAAATCCAAGATGTCGTTGATTCCTTTGTAGTTAATTACTAATCTTGGCTTTCCTCTTTTGATTTCCCCGTGATTCTGAACAAGGAATCCTGGACTACTATATGGAGAAACACCTGCTGAGATTAACTTAAGATGTTCCTTAAGAATATTCTGCATATCCTTCCAATCTTCCATAATCATGGGGATTGGTTTGAATCTGATGAACTCATTTTCTTTTCCAGCTTTCACCTTCAAAGTAGCTTTGAGCTCATTCCTGTTCCACCATGCCAAAGGATCCTCATTGTAGTTCCTTTGAATTTTCCTTTATACATCCTCTAGAGTGATTTGCTCTTCGAGGGTAGTTTTAGGTTGTGGAACATCTTCCTTTAATGCCTTTTTTAGTAGCAACAGGGTTTCCTTTATAATATTAACCCAGTCAAAAGTTTGAGAGTCCTTTTCACTAGGACCTTGTTGTCGAAACTGAAGGATTGGTTCTCCAAATTTCCGTTGATCCTTCATCTTTGGATGTCGAAGTTTTCCTTCATCACCACGCTTGCTGCGAAAACTAATGTGTAATTTTCTGTGAAACATCTCCCCTAGTCGTTGCACAAAAATCTTATGATCTCAAAGTGTCATGCCTCGATATGACATATACATGTGTGATATGATTATGGGGTACTCATGATTAATTACAGTACGAGGTAGACTAGGGTTCGGATTGAACCGAGTGATGATCTATGTAATAAAAGAATGAATTACTATGAGGTAACATAAAACAAGAAACATAGGAGATAGTGAACAAATATATCCATGTTCTTGAAATATATATATACAAGAGAAGGAAGAGACATGAAATGTGTAGTGGGATAAGACCTTGGTGTGCATTTAGTATACATTTGAGAGGCATTAGAATGTGCATTTGAGTTGAGTTGCATGGAGTAGTGTTAGTCCCGGATCTTATCGTTGAGATTTTAAAGATGACAAAACAAATCAGACCGGATCGAGAGAAATCAGACTGACCAGAACGATCGCCCAAAACAGATCAAGATGTTAAGATGACAAAGCATATCAGACCGGATCGAGGGTAATCAGACTGACCAGATCAATAGCTCAACAACAGAACAAGCTGATAAGTCACATTACTTATCAGACCGGATCGATGAATATCAGACTGACTCAACCGTGGCTTCAGATCGATCTCTATCTTTATCAGATCAGAACAGCTTAGGATTCATACAGAATGGCTCCTCAGTCCGAATCATTAACGGCTATTTATTGTAGCATTTAATGTTGTAATTAATGCTACAAAGGACCAAAGACTGAAGATTGCCATAATAGGTAAGAAGACAAAGAGTAGCTTACCTGACAGTCCGAAAGTATGAACCAGAACGGCTGAAGAAGAAGACTGAAGCCTACTCAGTGTTTAAGCAGAGTCAAAGTTGCACATTAAAGGAAATAATGTCGTTGATACATTTAACTATAAAAGGATGCAACAAAAAGGAACTTACAAGATGACAACCGACATTCGCTGATCAATTGAAAAACAAGAAAGCAAAAACAGCACAAGCTTACAAGTTCAGAAGCTCTCAAGCTGAAATCATTCTTAAGCACATTTACTCTGTAACATTTGATCATTTAGGATCATTGTGCGCATCTTGTGTTTCCTGTGTTGAAAATAGAAGTGAGAAACATATTGTAACTGTCAGACAGAGTGTGTCTGAGCAGATTGAGTGACTAGGAGTTTCAGATTGGTAGTGAGGTAAATCCAGTCTGAATCGGGTTTGTACAACAGGATTGTATAAATCAAAGTCTTCTAGTATAAACCTTCCTTAATTGGAAGAAGGGGAGACGTAGAAGGATTACACCACCTTCGAACTTCCAGAAACATATCCTGTGTATCTTATTTCTGCACCCGTTCTTTCTCACTAGCCACCGAGCCGTTCTTACATACAAGAACAGACCGTTCCGCACTTATATTTTCAGTGGTCTGTTTGTACAAGAATTGATTAAGTAACAGATTTCTTTCACTAATCCGAAAGAAATCACGATGGATTAATTTTTAGAAGGAGTGTTCATTCACCCCCCCCCCCCCTCTAAACACTCCGGACCGATCCTAACAAGTAGGTATGTGAGTTGCATGTCCTTTGAAT
Organism: Haberlea rhodopensis; assembly: GCA_907163345.1. Classification (NCBI taxonomy): domain Eukaryota; kingdom Viridiplantae; phylum Streptophyta; class Magnoliopsida; order Lamiales; family Gesneriaceae; genus Haberlea; species Haberlea rhodopensis. The sequence continues at coordinate 156,612 of CAJQUN010000797.1, read as the reverse complement.
TTGAGTTGAATTTGAAGGTATGGTTATATAGCAAAAATCAGATTTGATACACATACTTACACCATTTCTAACCTACAAATCTCTACAAAACCCTCTTCAAACCCTTGCTTCCTCTTTCCATCTTTTGCTTGGATTTCACTTGGTAAACAAGCTAGGAAGTTGATGAAGTGGCTTCATCCTTTCTTGGTAAGAATTGTATAGCATATGAATTGAGTTGATGGAAACTTGAAGCATGTAGTTACTAATCTTATATGCTTTGAATTGAGACTTGTTATCATGCAAAGAATTGAGTTGTATTGTAAGGACCCCAAGCCCTTAACCCTTGATTAGTGTATTAATCAATATGTGTGGCACATGCTTTCAATAAAAATCGATCGGGAAACTCAGATGATGCTTTATCATTGAATGGCAAATACAAAATTTTCTTTAATACTCAATGTTATAAGATCATCAACCTAACAACAAATAGACTCGTAAAGTTCGCCCATAACCATCCCCTTTACACCACTTTTTACATTGTGGACCTTTATAAAAATTTGGGCAGAGTCTCCCCATAAATTGAGCTATCCCGAAACAAAAGCACATCGCATAATATAAATCCCGGTCAGGGAGTACACAATACTCAACAGAATATAGGACACGAAGTAAATTCCCAGCCAGGGAAGACACCACACAATAAGACAACTAAAGTGGGTTTCAACACCCACATAATACACCAATGACTCTCATATCATTAGCAATTCTACCCTTAATTGCATGCATATAGAATGAAAGAGAGGAAGGCTCATGCCTTTATATACAACCCATATACAAGTATAACCGTGATCACATGCGAGCATCATAAATGTGTATATAACCATCGGGTGTATATAAGTACCCTATACGATACCGTGCTCTATCAAGCCCTGGTACCACAATCCTGGGAGTAAATCCAATCAACAGCTCGAGCTCAACTCCAAAGCCATCGATGTACCTGTTCACCTGCCCCAACAGAGACAGCCCCCAACGGGGTGAGCATACCAATACACAAAATCCCATAATCACAATAATGAAATTCATAATTTACAAAAAAAGTAAATACTAATGAATTTTAATGATACTCCCTGGATGGCAACGTCATCATCCGGGATTCCGTGTACTGTCCCTGTTCTCACAATCATCAAACTCATCAAATCTCAAAAATCAGTAAATCAACACATTGATTTAACTCATCGCATGCCTAATTCTCGAATATCAATATATAGTGATTCCAAATTCATTATACAGGCAAATATGGATATCTCAACAACAAATACTGATTTCTCAACCTCGCTATCAATCACAGATAGCTCAAATGCCTAGCATTTATTTTACCAATTCTCCATTATACTTAGACATCTCGCATGTCTTATAATGAATACATGATTTCACGATTATTCTCAGGCATCTCAATGCCCTACAATGGTCATATACATCCCATACCCCATATACCTTGTAAGAGTTATCCTACTCTAGTATCACGCACGCTTGTGGCGGCGATATCAAGATTTGGTCGTTCCTTGGCTATATCAACATATATATATAACCATACGCACAATTATTCAATGCAATCAAAATACATTATGCATTTCACAAATGCTCTCATATAAAGGAATGCTCGTACGTCGCACATACCTTAAATCTCCGAACTCCGAGCCAAACCTTGCTCGAGTTCCATGCCCCGAGGAACGATGTGCTAACACGATAAATAATTCACAATTATTTACGAACATGTAACCCATGCTCAAGCACATCCATAACCCTCAAAATATTGCCAACACACGACAATTAACCATTTAAAAGACCCGGTGCAGGGCACATGCAGGGAGGGAAACGAATGAGACATTATCGAAAATTGTTCAAGAACACCCTTCAAATTCTCGAACCCTTAACCTCACAATTCAAACCCAAACTAAGCACCATAATACATCTAAAACATGTAATAAACGACCCATAACAAGAATCACCACCCCCTGCCAAAACCCCCAAATTCGAACCCCAACTTCACGAAATTAGGGCAAATTTTCGAACCATACATCACCAAAATACAGGGAATTACATGAGAAGCATGAAAAAGGGGTAAGGAAGGTTACCCATACGAAAATCGGAAGGAAAATCGCTCAAAAACGAAGAACCCTAGAATTTTGGGCGTCTGCGTAAATCTGGAATTCCGAACGCAAATCGCGATGAAACTTTGAATTGCCGGTGTGGAAAGCTGCGCCTGGAAGAGACGAAGCCAACGGCGGGTTGGACGCGCCGGATGGCGGCCGGACGGCGGTGGGCGCAGCGCTTTTACGCGGGGGGTTGGGGGCGACGGGAAAGGGCCGACGCGAGGAGAGAGAGAGACGGGCTGGAGGAGCTGAAATGAATTTTAAAATTAAAATCTCGGGTTCAACTGGTATTTATAGCAAAAATACCCCGAAATACAAATAGCCCCACAAATACATCATGATTCATTAAAAATCATCTGTTTTCAAAAATTCTCTCTCTAACTCCAAAACCCCCTACCGGTGCCCACACAAAGCACCCCAGATCCCGAGTCACACTAAAAACCCAACTCATAGGTTTTTCACCCAAATGAGAATACAATCTCAACCTCGGGATCCAACGATCCCAACTACCCAAATAAACGAGCCCAGAAGGCCCAACACCACGATTAAACTCCAAATCGCCACGTAAAACAACTTTAGGGGTTATTAACACTCCGGGATTAACATCTATAATCCCTGGTCATCACATGTATGATGAGAGAAACATGTTTATATATTACTAGAGATTGTATGAAACATGGTTAAATGTTGAATTTCGAGTTGTAGGAGATACACCATGGAGATAAGCTCAAAATCGCCATGTTCTGAACTTTCTGGACATCGACGATCGATCGCGAGCTTTGTGCCGATCGATCGCCGATAATAGAGCAAAAATAAGGCGGTTAAAGCATGTGGCGATCGATCGGTGAAAACACGACGATCGATCGCGAGAAACATAACATTTTGGCGATCGATCGCGAGGTAGTGGCGATCGATCGTGATGGAACAGATCAGTATGGCGATCAATCGGTGAAGATGTGGCGATCGATCGCCAGAGTCAGATTTTTGAAAAATGTTATATTTTTGTAGAATTTGTTTTTAATGCCTATGATAACATGTTATATTGTTGGTATTGTTGTAGCATCATCACAGGGGACGGGACAACGTGGCGGTTAGACAGTGACGCCTAATTTATATCGTTTGTCTCGCAGAACAGGTATGTGTTGACGTACGAGTATATGATATTATTGTGATGATGATGTGAGCATGTTATCATATGATTAGTGGTATCATATGCATGTGCATTCATGAGATTATATGATTGAGTTGGATGCCACGATAGATATGTAGTATATACTTTGGCTGAGATCGGTGCCACGATGATATGCCAGTGTTGGGCATATGTTTTGGCTGGGATTGTTGCCACGATAGATATGCTACATATGCTTTAGCATGAGATATATACGCCAGTTGGGTATATGCTCTGGCTGTTATAACATGTGAGGACGGTACTATGATATGGGCTGCTAATATGAAGATGTGAGGAGGTTCCACTGACATATTGAGCTGAGATAGGCATATCATATTGGTCTGAATATAACAGGATGAGGAGTGAGACATGTCATGACATAATTGCATTTGATGATGCATGATACAGGACATCACATTGGATGTTTATAGTGCTTTATCGTTTATATTTTTATTGATATCGCACTGAGATGATTGTTTATCTATACTCATGTTGTGTGATTATTTCTGTAGGGACTCATAGACATGGGAGGACGGGATTGTGAGTCGTTTCCGCTGCGAGTTGAACCACTGCTTAGGAGTTTTGGTCTAGGTTGTTGTTATGTATATATGATGTGTATTATGGCATGTTTTTGTCAACTTGTAACAACCTACATAACTAAACTCTTAATCAGTGTATGGTTTTACTTAATTCTTACTCGCATATGTATATTGAACTAATACATAATGGATTAAATAACGAGAACCTCACACAAAGGGTTGTGAAAATAAGTCTACTTGTTTCGTTCTCCTGAGTGAACCGCTTGAATGTCTGTAGGAAATTGTTTCCAAGCAGCATATCAGCTCCTGTATCATGAAAATAAATAGGTGGAGTCTTGACTTTGTACCATGGGGTACAGCCTGCTCCTCCGATTATTATTTCCGCTCACTGGACTCCTTCATTAAGGATAAGGATCCGCTTTAAAAAGTCTCTTCCGGCAATGACTGGTAATTTTTCACCAATTTCTTTGGGGAAGATATCACGCATGGCAGTACATATTCCAGCTCCGGAATCAATGTAGGCGGCAAAATATTATGCCCGATACTTAGCATATAACATTCCGACCGAGATGTATATTGAGAATGGACTGGTGATCATCTGATCTTATATCGCTTTCCTTCCACTGTGAATTCCATTCCGTCTTGTAATCTTTTCCAAGGTTTATGTTCCTCGAGAAATTCAATCCCTAGAATAAGTTGTTCTGGGATTCTTCTTGCAGTTCCTGCAATGGTTAGATCAATTTCACCAATTGAAGGTTTCATTGATACCTGCCAACTGTAGGTTGTTGGAATAGTAGAGTACATCACATGGGAAGATATTATCTTTCTCAGTAATGTCAAAAATTATCTGCACTTCTCTCCAGCTTTTTGGGCATTTCAGCTTTCCTGTTGTTTTGAATACATCGGGGATTTTCTGAATTCTGCTCGAGACTGCCTTTTGTTTTTCCCGGATAGTTGTTGATTAACCTATCCTGTTGGAAAGACATCCTTCTCGGCTTGATCATGAGGCTCCTGCTTCTGTTCAGAACATGTTGATCTTGTATCCTCATGTCGATCTCTGCTATTGTCGGAGTAACAATAATGCCCGACAATACTGCTTTGGTGAAATTCTCAAAGATTCTGGGGACTTCAATGAATTCCTTTCTCAAGAATATTTCTGAATGATGAGTATTCGAGAGCGCGTATGACACATTGTAGGTGATCGAATAAGGCATGTTCCATTCTTTCATCAAATCACTTCTTTTAAAATATTGATGAATAGTTAGAACATTGTTGAAATCTCGATCTCCCATATTGTATGAAATTCTAGGATAGATGTTGAAAGCAATCTTTCCCACATACAAATTTTCTGCAACTGCTCCCAAACAAGAATCTTTGAGGTTCAGGATTCTCTTGTCGAAGATTGTCAGATTGAGTGACGAATCAATTCCTTCCTTGAAAGTTGCCTTGATGATTACTCTAATGGCGCCAATTTAAATCCATGAGAGCGTGTTAGCGACTTCTCTCTTAATCTTGTTCTTAATCTCCTGGATTTCTCTGTAGGGGATTAACTGCATCTCAATTTGGTTTCCCGTGAATTCCATCGGGATTGCAAATTCACATGTTGTCTGATGCTTCTTGCTTCGAAAACCAATCATATTCATGGCTTTTTCCATTGCTCCAATTGTAAATCCATCATACATATGAAGTTTTGGCTCTTCCTTCATGATCCTCATAAGGGTTTTATGAGAAACAGTTGTATGAGAGAAAAATCCTGACAGGTCTTCTCTGATCATGTGATGAATGAACTCTCCTTCACTCTGATTCTGAGTTGGATTCACCTCCATCATCAGAATAGATCTCTCCTTCGTAGATACTTTCATCCGAGGGAATATCCTCAAATTGATACATCTGTACCAAATCCCTGAAATAGACAGCATCCTCAAACTCCTTGGTATGCTCGAACTGTCTCACTCCACAGCTTTGGTTTTCTAGACAATCCGTAGAGATATGTCCTCTTTCTCCGCATGTCCAACAGTTACAATCTTTGAAACTTTCGTTTACACGTGTATGAGTGCGTTTGAAAGTTCTTTTTATCGGTGTTCTGCTAGAACTTGCTTGATTAGAACCTAATCTACTCCTTGTTGGTCCTGGTCTTTGCCCAGACCTGTAACTTTGGGCTTTCTGTTTCGACCAGAACTTTCTAGGTCTCCATGAAGACTGCGAGTTTTTCTTAAAAAATGACATTCTCCTGGACACCGTCTCGATTGCATGGGGTGTATATTCTTGGATAAGAAATTCTCTCCATGGGCTCGGTATTTTGGCAAAGAACAGTTATGCTGCGTCTTTTTCTTCTATCTTTGTCTTCCATCTATACTCTGTAAAGAGTTTGATATACTCGTCTACATAACAGATATCATGTAGTTCCATGCTAATTAGAGATTGTCTATATCTTTTAGCATTCTCTTCCTCCATTCCTTTGAGGTAACTTACTCCAATGAAATAGATTTTAAAGAATTTTGCCATCTTGTCCACAATTTGTTTTAGAGACTCTCCGGCTAAAACTTCTTCTTTGGTACCCGTGTCTCCCATTTCCCAAACAATCTTGACTGATCCTTCCAAATTCATTTTAAAAAGTAAAATGAATCCTTCTTTACTTAGATCAAGTGTTCCTGCTACTATTCTCATTGCTGGAGCTCATTCATCAATAATAACTTATCTGTTTTTGAAATCCAAGATATCCATGTTGAGCATAAGTCCATATGGATGGATTGGATCTAACTGAGATTTCCCGTAAGGCGTTTGATGTAAATCTGGCATGCGGAAACGGTTTCTTGTTCCAACTGGGGGATATAAAGTTGGTGAGGCGAAATCTTCCCTATGCGGCATACTTTGATGACCTTCGGGTGGAGTGTGTGACCTGAAACTTTCTTGTGGTGGAGGTCTTGTTACAAGTTCTCCCATCTTGATTTCTACGAGATTATATCCCGTAAACGAATCAGCAAGATCACGTAGATCTTCCAGGTTGATTCTTTCCATTACTTGGTGGGGCTCTCTTCGTAGGACTGCAATCATTTTTCAGTCTCCGTCAAAGGCCTTAGGACATGCTCCGCTTTCCCCTTTTTGGTGTAAAAATTGTTATGTTCCATAGGACGGTGGTAACCACTCTCCTTGTCTTCTTCCCGTCGAACTTGGTCTTGACTCCAACTCCTTTATTCGGGTTTGAATATCTCGAAGATTCTCAAGAATTTTCTCATGATGTTTAATCATAATCTCCATCTGACTTTGAATCTGATGGACCTGTGCAGGGACAATGGTATTGAAGGTATCCATAACACTGCACTGTCTTCTAGATCTCTCTAAGATCTTGGGATATCTTAGAAACATCCGGCTCGATTCTCGAAATGTTGGTTCTCCCATCGTATTCGTCTATTCCGGATCTTGTTGAGGGGTTGGGATCTGAAATTATGTGATTGTGCTCAGGATGATCTCTCTCCTAGGCCTCAGTTAACTCAAATTTTTGCTTGAGGTTCATCCTGTAAAGGTTACTCGCCACCTTCTCATGTTCTTGATACTGGGATATGCTAGCTGGGCTAGCACCAATATCTAGTAGAATTTTCCATTTCTAGGGTAAGTATTTAGCTTCGGCCAGATATCCTAGATTTATTTCTTTCAATTTCTTGAAGTACCACCTGTATGACTTGCACCACGAACATTCGTTCGGATCCATAATATTTTCTTGAATCGTCTCCTCCGTATATGTTACGAATTAATATTCAAGATATTATTATAGTATTTTTCAGAATAAACTTAGGCTCTGATACCATTTTACGAAGACGGATCGCGAAGGAAAATGTTATTAGAAAAATAGTAAAACTTTGGGTGGGATTTGAAAAGTATTTAAAACTCTAGGGCGTGTCATGCAATTAATCCCTTTTAACTTTATAAGGGTAAATTGATAAAATATTGTGGGGTAGGGAGTTATGATGATGATGAAAGTATGGTTGGTGAGTTAGATATAGATTAATGGATAAGGGGAATAAAGTTAAAGAAAAGTTGGGTTTATAGATTTTAGGTTAATTTACCGTTAAATATTTACATTCAATATATAAATTATAAATTTTTCTAAATTTTAATTTTAAAAATTAAGAGGGTAAATATTGAAAACTGAAAATGAGGAGACAGTATGACAAGGAAGAGACATATGTGTAACCCTTGACCAACTCAGTGTTTGTCCCCTCGAAGGACTTCACTTCGCAATGTACGGCACCATTGCCCCAACTAACCAATTGTTATTGTCTACTACTTACTACTACTATTCTTCATTCACTTTTCACTCACAAAAAAACTTTCATAGGTTTTTTCAATGCTGCTTTCAATTAATTATTCAAAAATCAATATTGAATTTTAATCTTTTTTTAATCGAAAATAAGAGAAAATTATAAAAATTATCTTATAAAATAAGGATATTTGTAATAATAGTCCCAAAATAAGACTAAGCAAATATAATCTCATAAAAATTATTTTTTAACAAAATTAATCTCATGTAAAAGCTTTTCATAAATATAGTCACACAAATATTATTTTTTAATAAAAATTGTCTCAAATTTGGGAGTATAATTGTTTAAAAAATAATATTTATGGGACTATATTTATTAAAAAAAATCGAATATATTTAAAAAATTTAAAAGCTACACTGAGAATTTTTTGTGATTTACCTATATAAAATTAAAGAAGAATATCGAGGCAAAAACAAAGAATAATATATTATTCATATCAGATGGCGTCACATCAAATAAATACTTTCATTAATATAAGAAGAGCACGCCTGACAAATTATGTTGATCCATGCATGCGAATTTAACCAACTCCGCCCCCCGCCAAAGAATGCGTGGCAAGAAAAGATAAATGGCTCAGATAAATCAGTGTACCCCGAAAATTTAATTTTAAAAAAATAGCCCATGGTGGTTAACGATCCCACCATGATATCATATGGACTACGAGAAGAAAATAAATTGAGTAGAGAAAAATTCTATTTCGATTCCATTCCATTCTTTAACCTTGGTTTAGTTAAGAACCTTGATAGAGCTATCGATTTGAATTAGACCTGTCGGGTTGGCTCAACCCGCCACAGTAAATAAGTAGGTTGAGTTAACATTTTTCCACCCAAACCCAAACCCATTTGAAAATGGGTTAAAAGAAGTTAACCCGTTTGAGTTATGGGTTGGGCTGAGTTTGGTTGGATTGGCTCGCGGGTTAATCTTAGAAATTAGACCTAATATTTTATATGTAGATAATGAAGATAATGCAAGTATTAAAACAAGTTTATCCGATGAATGATCTAATATTCTAGATAAAATTGCCAAAAATAAAGAGAGAAGAGATGGAGAAGAGGGAGAATATAAAATGATATAATATTGATGGTTGATGTATTTTGAAAACGTTGTATATCTATTTAGTTTTGTTAGACTTTGTTAAATTTATGAACTTTTAGTTTTTCTTATATTAATGATATTGAATGTTAAACTATTTGTTCAAATGCTATAGATAATATATGACTATTAATAATTTTAATTCACTAAACCCAAATAAAATTATAAATTTTTATCTTTTTTAATTTTATGGCAGGTTGGTCCGTGTAACCCGCAACTCGTGTCGTGTAGGGTCGTGTTGCGGTTTTTCCAATCTAAATGGAAGTGGGTCTAAATAGGCTGACTCATTAGGGTTGCGGGTTTGAGCGGGTTGGGTTGAGTTGGCCCAAATTGACAGCTCTAGTTGAAGAAATTGTAAAAAATAGTCCCTTAAGTTGACATACTCCCGATCTTAGTCATGTAAGTAGTTAAAGTTTGGTGTTAGTGTAACAAGTTGATTTTCTTTTCCTTTAGTTCTTTCTCGGCGGAGTGCTAAAGTAGTGAAAACTAGCATTCTTTTAATTGTTTTGTTAATAATAGCTTAAGTTGAAATCCAAAAGCCATATCTTCTACATTTTAACAAAAATGTAGGAAAATTAAAAATAAAATGCCACATAGAATATTGACTTTTCTGGTAATAATCTCAAACTTTTAGATGTAATAAAATATAGTCTCACAAAAAATATTTTTAATTAAAAATAGTATCGCATAAATATTTTTTAACAAATTTAGTCTCATAGAAAATATTTTTTAATAAAATTGATCTCATAATTGAATATGGGGTTTTGAGATAAATTATATTTGGTTAGTTATAAAAGTTTGGAACTAATACCTTATTCTATGGATAATTTTTAATATTTATCCGAAAAATGTATTATCGAATATACAAAAAATGAATTGACTTCTGCATAAAATGTCTTTCTTAATTCTAAAAGCAAGCTGAAAATTATAGAAGGAATATATTAGTTACTTCTTGGCAGTGGCTAAATGCTCATAGTATGGTGGTGTTTCCGTTTGCCCTGGGTGATTGGTTTTGCGATCATTACTTGTGTTGCTTAAATTGTTTATATAAATCGTTAGACGATAGTTTAAAATACACCTGGTACAGACCAAACGGTACGTGTATGAGCCGTTTAGATAGGTTTCTATTATCACAATCTTGGATCACCGAATGGCGCCATCTAACACAATGGGGATTGGAGAGAACAATATCAGATCATTGCCCTATACTATTGAAGGACTTGAACTTGGACTGGGGCCCAAAACCGTTTCGAGTGCTAGACTGTTGGATGAAGCATAAAGATTTCCATAATTTCATTGTAGAAAAGTGGACGAATTCGCACTTTCAAGGGTGGGGTGCATATATTCTTAAAGAAAAACTGAAGAAGCTCAGATTAGATGTCAAATGGTGTAATAAAGAGGTTTTTGGTAATGTGGACAGGAACATAATTTTGATCACAGAAGAAATACGCAAGTGGGATACCAAGGGGGAGGAATCACATATGTCAAGGGAAGAGCTGATGCAACGAAGAATAAACTGGGCCATGCTCCAACAACTTCTCAACTCCAAAGAAAGTATTATGTTCCAAAAAGCAAGAAATAGATGGCTCAAGGAGGGTGATTCAAACTCTAGCTTTTTTCATGCATGTATTAATAGGAACAGGAAAAGGAATGAGATTAAAGGTGTTTCAATTGAAGGAGTATGGTCGGATTCGGTGAGCGGGGTAAAAGAAGAAATTACAGATCATTTTCAGAAACAATTCTCTGACCAAGATTGGTTGAGGCCGGTGCTCACAGATTTAGGATGCACCATGGTTTGTGAGGAGGATAATGATTTCTTAACAAGTGTATTTTTGGAAGAAGAAATTAAGACGGCGGTGTGGAATTGTGAAGGATCCAAGAGTCCGGGACCAGATGGATTTAATTTCAATTTTATTAGGCAATTCTGGGATATCATAAAGCCGGAGTTCATGAAGTTTTTGATGGATTTCCATGCTAACGGCAGATTGGTGAAGGGTTCCAATCCATCTTTCATTGTCCTAATCCCCAAAACAGACAACCCCTTGAGGATAGATGAATATAGACCCATTTCACTCATTGGTGCGATGTACAAAGTTCTCTCAAAGGTCTTGGCAAAGGTCTTGGCTGCCAGAATTAGCAAAGTTCTCGAGAAAATAATTTCGGCGAACCAATCAGCATTCATAGGGAATTGACAGATTCTGGATGGTTCTGGATGGTGTTTTAATTGCAAATGAATTGGTGGAAGAGGTGAGGCGGAAAAGAGAAGAGGCTTTTTTTTATTTAAGGTTGACTTCGAAAAAGCTTATGACTCAATCAATTGGGCTTACCTACACAATATGATGGTTTTGATGGGATTCAATGTAAAATGGAGGAAATGGATGATGGAATGTGTCTCAACGGCAACAGCATCGGTGCTAATTAATGGAAGCCCAGGTAAGGAATTCCAATACCATAGGGGAATTAGACAATGGGATCCTCTTTCACCTTTTCTTTTCCTTTTCGGGGCAAACCCAAGAAAATGTGAGATGTGGCAACCGTTGATTAATAAAGTGAAGAAAAGATTGGGGCGATGGGAGAATAAAAAATTATCCTTTGGAGGAAGACTAATCTTACTTAATGCAATTCTAGCCTGCCTACCCATCTACTTTCTGTCTTTTTATCGTGCTCCCAAAAAAATCCTTCAGTCCTTAACCAACATCCAGCGTAATTTCCTATGGGGAAGTGGGGTGAGCGGGGGAGGGAAAATCAATTGGGTTAGCTGGGATAAAATTTGCAAGTCAAAAGAGGATGGGGGGTTGGGGGTAAATGATTTAGATTCTTTTAACCTAGCACTTTTAGGAAAATGGGCTTGGAATTTTTTGATTAACCCGGATTTGCTATGGGTAAAGGTTCTAAAATCTAAGTATAAGGGAGGTGGGGGAGGTTTCTTGGGTTTTGATGTTAGTTTAACTAAAGAATGGTCAACTTGGTGGGGAGATTTAATAAACGGGGTTTTTCATAATCCGTCCGAATGGTTCACCAAGGGCCTGGTTAAAAGGGTGGGTTATGGGAATAATACTAAATTCTGGACCGAAATTTGGATAGGGAAAGTAAACTGAGTACAAGATTTGAGAGATTATTTATGATATCCACTGACAAAGATTGTTTCATAGCTGAGAAGGGGCATTGTAATGATGGGGAATGGGTGTGGGATTGGCATTGGAGGAGAGACTTATTTGTGTGGGAGGAAAATTTACTATTTGAACTACTAACCTTTTTGTACAGGTTTAATGGGCTTTCAGATGTGGATGACACTATCACTTGGCAATTCAGTGACGAAGGAACTTACTCAACAAAATCGGCATATAAAGCAATTGCAACAACGGTGGACCAAGAGGTATGTCCAAACAGAAATCATTCAATAGTGCATGGAATAAGTTGGTCTCTAGCAAAGTTTGTGGTTTTGTGTGGAAATTACTTCAAAATAGAATCCCAACCAAAATTAATCTTGAAAAAAGAGGGATGCCAGGTCCTCAAGATTCTTTATTATGTGTGCTTTGCAATGAGGTGGAAGAAGATACTGAGCATTTATTTTTTACATGCAAAAGTGCTTACCTTGTGTGGATGGAGTTTTATAAATGGTTTGGGTTATTAACAGTTTGTCAATGAAAACCTTTACCTCATTTTATGACGCATTCCGATATTGTAGAAAAGAAAAGAATTAGAGTGGAGTGGGAGGCGGGATGGTTTTGTGTATATGTAATTTATGGCTGACTAGAAATAAGGTGATTTTCGAGCAACAAATTTTTTGTGTGCATAAAGTCAGTGAGACTATCAAACTAAATTTCTGGTCTTGGATAAAAGTAAGAGGTAGAACAACTACACCGTACTCTTTTATTGGTTGGTATACTAACCCAACACTTTGTCTACAATCTTTGTTATGAATTTTTATATCTTATTGGTTTGAAATATTGATCCCATGCATATGATCTCGGATTTTATCGGAATGGTTAATGGCTGATGAGTTTACGGTGAGGACATCGGGGAAAAGGAAAAAGTGATCAATCAACAAGAATTAGCTTGAAGGATCGATTTGGATCATCGAAGAAGAAATAGAATCTTTATGTGCTACTGGATTTTCATGGTTTTTGTTTTTCATTTTGGGTATCATCTTTATGACGAGCCTTTATGGGGCAAAGCTTAAAATTTGTAATAGATAGTTATTGTTGCTTATTGATCAATGCATTTTGTTACTGGAATGGTGACTAAACGCTTCGGTGTCTTAGTAAATTTTGTAATGGGTTGGAATATCCCTAGTATTCCTATTAGTATTAATATATTTGTCTTAAAAATATATATATATATATTCTTGTTGTAGAGTACTTCTTCTACTTTACCTTTTTAATGAACTTCCCCTTGCCAAAAAAAAAACAAAATGAACATCATGTAGGTAGGGGACCATTGAATCACATGTGGATTTGTAATCAAGACTTGGCCATCTTATTAATGCATCAAGAAGAAGAAAAATTGCATTCAATTTTTACCATATGACATTGTGGTCCTAAATTTGCAGTGTGGCTCTCATTTCTTCTCCATGTACATACATATATTTGGTGTTCCACCATTCGATTATAAAAAATAAAAATAAAAAAATTTATTTTAATACATTTCATCTTTTCAATAATATAAATTTCATACCCAAAAATTTCATGAATAATCTCTCCATGCCTATGTTTTATCCTCCTTAGTTTTGTTTTTAGTAATCCGTCAAGTTATATATAACTGATAAATAATAATAATAATAATAATAATAATAATAAAAGGAAACACAAATGTTACCTTTCTCAGATCAAATGAGGGGGAAAATACAGGAAGTCTTTATTTTTACAAAAAATAAATTAAACGTTGGGTTATCAGAGAATATAATAGTTATACTTTATGATAAGACTAAATACAATTGGGTCGTCCGAATGACTTTGTCCAAGCTGACAACCATCATTTGAGTGCTAGGAGATCTTGAGTTCGAGACCTCTCGTTCCCCTCCCCACACCTTTCACAAAAATGGTGTAGGATTGTACTAAAAAAATAACTACTGGTGGCAAGATTGTTAAAAGACATTATTATTATTATTATTATTATTTTGTTGGACTCAACAATATCTTCAGCCCCACTCTCTCGATCTACATGGCTTATATATAGATATACCTAGTTCCTTTTCCCTTGAGAAGCTCTCTCAGTTTCACACAGACACAATCACAAATATTAGAACTCCATTCTAGCTAACCTCCAAAAGAATCCTAATAAATATTTTTTTCACTTCTTGAAGAAGATCACAAGAGCACATCAATCTTGCAATCCCATGCATGAAATCAATGACCTCGTCAGTATGTTTATCTTTGCCTCTGCCATAGGAAACTGGACAAAACCAAGAAACTAGCATAAATGCATCCACAACTCAGTTTCCTTGTTTCTTCACCTGCTTTTTCTGTCGCAATTACAATTATATATTGTCTATCTTCATATGGTTTAAATATATAGTCGTTTCAATGATGTCAAATGATAATAAAATCCTCGCTGGAAAAGATGATACCAACGGATCCACCAGCCGGAGAAGTGCTGCCGCCAAGCCTCAAGAGGCGTCCGCCGCCGCCACCCTCAAGTGCCCGAGGTGTGATTCGACAAACACCAAATTTTGCTACTACAATAACTACAACCTTACACAGCCAAGGCATTTCTGTAAGACATGTAGAAGGTACTGGACTAAAGGTGGTGCTTTACGCAACGTACCGATTGGCGGAGGCTGCAGGAAAAACAAGAAAATGAAGTCATTTCAAAGGGTTTCCGGGGATCCCAATGAGGCAAATGGATCATCTGACATTGGAGGGTTCCCATTCTTTCAGGGTATTTCACCAGCCGTGGACTTTCAGCTTGGAGGGCTGAATTTCCCGAGGCTCCAACCTTCAAATACCAACAATCTTTACAACCAGTTTTCATCTTACGGAACTTTACCAAACATTTTTGGCACAACTTCTTCTGGCCCAAATCTCATCCTTGATCCTTCACCAAGTTCTTCTCCTCATTTGGGATTGATGAGTGATACTCGAGGGTTTAATGAAACAGGATCTTTGGATCTTCGCTGCAATCTTACATCTTCAATAGAGTCTTTGAGTTCTATAAACCAAGACCTTCACTTGAAATTGCAACAACAAAGATTATCCATGATGTATGTTGGAAATAATCAGAAAGATCACAGTACAAATATTCCATCAGACACAGAGAATATCATTGAACCACTTGTTCAAAAACCCCAGCCCATTTTGTTTCAAAATCTGGATATTTCAAAGCAAGATTACTCAAATGCAATTGGGATTTCAAGGAAACAAAGTGCAGATGAGAATTTATCAACTGAATGGTTTTTTGAGAATTCATACGCAACAGTGACTCCAATTGCTCCAGCAACAAGTAGAAGCTATGCAAATGAGAGTACTGGCAATTGGAGTGGGAGTCAAGCATGGAGTTCTGACTTGACTCAGTACAATTCACTGCCCTAAACCAAGATCATATCATGAAGTGTTTTCTTGAATCATCGGTGCTTTGTTTCATCAGTTTGGTGAAGATGAAGACTAAGACGGAAAGAGTGGATTAACAAAATACAAGAGTAGTTCTTTAGAGTTTCTTGATTGTTATTTAGCTTTGTGTAATTGTGAAACGCTAGTTAATTAACCAATTAACTCTTTTCATTATAATTGATTTTAATATTTTGTATTTAATTAGTGTTTAATTAATCACTTTACATCTAATATTTTTTGAAACAATTCCGTGCTCAATCTCTGCCTACATCAACACACATAAAATATATATATCTATATTTGTTAGTCTATAACATGACTCGGTTCATACAAGAAAGTTCCCATCATCATATTCCAAATTTCACATATATATATTTTTTTTTTATCTTTTTTCCAATTATATTGCATAATTGAACAATTTCCCTCCTCATTTCTTCAATCACTTTGGGATTGGTGATAGGTTTGGACCACTATTAATTAATTGTATTAATGGCATATCTTTGATTTGTTTCATGTTGAGTCGTCAGTGTTCTGAACACTTCTCATTGTCTCAGTGTCTCTCTTCTCCATCAGGCTACCAATTCTATGAATTTTGATCAGCTATTTGCACTAAATAATAATTACTATATCATATACTAAATGCCACATTAACTCATGCATCGCAAGAACCTCCTTATGGCATACACAATCGTAGTACTACCGTGTTAACATGCAAAATGATTATATTAATTACATGTACTGGTGAATTTGTGCATTATACAGTTGTATTAGTTTTATTCAACTACAAATACATACATATTTATATACATAACTAATCAATATAGTCTTATGGAAATTGTTTTTAATTAAAAATAGTCACAAACTTTTGTTTTTTAATTAATACTTGTCTCAAACTTTTGTTTGTTGTGGTCAGTCTTTAATGTGTTTGCAGGTTGCTCGGTTTGTAATTATCAGTGTTTGTTTGGTGATTAGTTATCTTCTTTTCGATTATGGTGATATCTCTTGGTAGCTATGTTAAGGGTTGGTGCCACCCTTGTACCAGATTAATAAATTTTCTTTACTGATAAATAAAAGCTATATATTCAATTATGAGATCACTTTTGTTAAAACATAATTTCTATGAGACCAAATTTGTCAAAAACATTATGTATGATTATTTTTTATTAAAAATAATTTCTGTAAAACCATTTGATTATTCCTAAAAGTTTGGGACTGGTATTGAAAAAGACCATTTTTTTTAGATTAATTCCACCGTATACAAAACTACCAGCTCGATTATAATTGAGTACAATACACATACAGTCTAAAATGTGTAAATTAGATAAAGTACATTGTTATTACATAATTTGGTGGTGTCCGAAAAAGTGGTGACTTGAAAGTCTATGGCATGAACACTGTCAAACTTAACGTTTGAATGAATGCAAAAAGAGACATGAGAAGAGAGCAACAAGAGCAGTATAGGGTTTGTCCTTTGGCATTGCAAGATTGTCACGTTTTAAGCTTTTGTGTTGGTCTTGGATTGCGAGCCGTAACCACTCCTCCCACTCTTTACATGCTGCATTTTATTTTATATTATATATTTCAGTTGAATGTGATAATTATGAACTAATTCTATATGAAAATTTTAAAATTAATCATTTGTAAAACTATAAAACTATAAATACTTATTGTTAGGATCAAGCACTTACAACTAAGCTAAAAGTTATAGCTGTTAACAAGGACGCAACATTATTTCATTATACGGTGGCTGTGTATTTCCACAGTGACAGGTAGATATGAGATGCTGAATCACGTGAGTGCCAATGAGTCAGTCTTCTTGTGTCTTAGACGGTAAATAAGGGTCCACGAGCACAAAGAAAAATTGTTGGTTACACCACGCCCAACACTTATACCAACTAAGAGGACAATTATAATTTGTTTTGGGTATTGATGTGATCTGTGATTTTCGAATATAAGGTAGAATAAGGTGCTAAAGGA
The DNA here is from genome assembly GCA_907163345.1 of Haberlea rhodopensis. Lineage (NCBI taxonomy): Eukaryota > Viridiplantae > Streptophyta > Magnoliopsida > Lamiales > Gesneriaceae > Haberlea > Haberlea rhodopensis. The sequence goes on along the minus strand of CAJQUN010000797.1, from coordinate 138,840 downwards.
AAATAACGATAAACACACCAAGATTTTTACGTGGAAAACCCTCAAATTGAGAGAAAAACCACGGTACCTAGTCCAGTATAAAACTTCACTATAAAACGTTGATGACTTACAAGACTCTCTGGACACAAAAAATAATTGTTCAATGACTTACACAAACTGTTTATAAAAATAACAGAAAAGACCGAACAGACATAAATTTGCTCTCTTCGGAATCTTTTTGCCCAGAAAAATCCAACCCCTTCTGTGATGATATCTGCGGGTATTTATAGGACTGTTCCTAGTGATTGGCTCGCGGGAGATCCGGAACACGATGTCCTCTGATCGTGGCTTAACTGGAGCCCCACCCGTCCGAGAAATCCGCGCCCCATTATTGCACGTTCATTCACGCCGGTTAATTTGTTAGTTATTCCCGGGTCTTCCGCTAATCTTTGACCAAAAAAACCGAGGGGGGTTAGCAGCTGTTCGGTACAAACCCTGCTCGGTGCTTTTCGTTCGGTGTACTCTGTTCGGTATATGTCTTTGTTCGGCCCTTAAGGGATTTTACCCGAGGAGGTCAATATATCATATGACATCAGATATGAAATTAAATTACATAAAATAAGTGAATCTTTACTTTCTAAAATCCCCGACAATATATAATGGATATATAACATTTATTTTGAAAACATATATACATTAAAATATGATTGAAAGGTAGGTGGATAGGAGAAGAAGACAGAGATGTGGCTATCATGATTAACGTGATAGACGGGAATAGAACCTAATTGCCGTTGGAATATTGTGAATGGGCTTCAGCTGTCAATTTAAGTCCTGCGAGAATTTCATGACCCATCACAACTACATGCCATGTCATGGCTACTATAAGATTAGTTTAGTCGCCCATAAATTTCGAAATTTATGAATAATTTATGATATTTATTTTAAAAGTGGAAAGTCTCATAAACAGTGACGGACGCAGAATTTTTAAGAAAGATGGCAAAAAAAATTAAAATAAATATTTTATACAAAAAAAAAATTTAAGGATCAAAATATAATTTAAGGGGGATAAAATATACTTTTTTAAGGGATAGACTACAATTTCTTTTGGGTAAAATTGCAATTTTTTAAAAAATTAATGTAAAAAAAGACAAACATTTTAGTGCAAGGTGGGTTGCCCCTGACTCACTCCGCCCCTACTGATAAATATGGATGATTCTGACCATGGTCACAAACATAGAGTTCTGGTTCTAGAACATGAAATGTGAAATCGACACGAAACTGCTTAGATACAGCTTCAGTTCCTGTATTCGATGATTTAGGTTCCGATTTAGTTATGATTTGACTGATTTAAATTAAAATCTATTCTTTAAGTTTTAACCGACAGAAAAAAATAATACAAGTATTTCTGAGGTAATCAAATAATTAAATTTAAATTATTTCATTATTATATTAAAATTATTGTGTGTGTATACTTTTAATGAAAAACTTAAGGGTTAAATTTAATTTATAAAAGTTAATTATTTTATTAATATAAATGCGTTGTCTATATATACATCAAATGTTAAGTATAAAATTAATTTATGATCTTGGTTATGGTTCCAACATGGTTTTAGTTACGATTCCACATGATTTCAATTTTATTTAGTTACTTCTATGAACTACAATCGAACTATAAAATCGTCGGTTATGATTATGGTTCTAATTTTTATTTTTTAAATATAATTATGATTTTTAAAACCGTGGTTGGGTCTAACTTAATAAATTCCTCCTATACAACGTACCAAGTTTTTCAACCTTTTTTATTTATGTTTTTCATACAACCTTTTTTGGTACTCAATAAGGGGCTAAATTGCAATCGACACGATGAAATATAGGTATGTCATATTGTCATCTATTTCTCATTGTAAGAGATCTTGGATTCGAGTCCACCCCTCTTCCCTGATTATTAAAAAAAAATTAGAAAAATTCTGCGCCGCCCGCCCACAAAATAACACTTCGTTCTATTTATAATTAAACATATTTCTCTAACAAACACGTAATATTATTTATCTATTAAAAAACACTCATTTAAGACATAGTAGGAAAATTAAAACATCGGGAATGGATTAATAAACCAATATGACTAACTAGGTGATAGTTAAGACACTCACTTCTTTAAGTCTCATATTTCTTCCATTTGAATCTCAGTATTGACCCTCTTATTTCCATTAATCGACTCCTCTTGGTCAAACCTGAGATCAATCCCGCTAAAAAAAAAAAGTTATCCCAGACCAGCCCCATTTCAAAACCCGTTAGAGGAGGTCCAGACCCGCCCCGACTGAGTGAGTTTATCCCTACTCTCATTCGGAGGATCCTCCGGAACTCAAAATCAAATACGAGGAATTTACGTTGGGTATTTCTTGCTTTAGTGCCAAGTATACCAAAACGGGGTCGGAATAATCAACGTTCTGGTACCGATTGCTGCTGTCTTCGGCATCAGATGACCGGTAATCCATCCGATGAGACTTGAACCTAAGAAATACATGTTGATGGCGATTAAGCAGAATCCAAGAAGCCACAGGACAATAGTTATCTGCACGCGTAAACATTTATCAATTGATAAGCTAAGACTGCTACACACTGCCAACCACAATTGATGTCAAGTTGCATAAAAGGAATAAGCTAGTATATTTTGAGATAACTAATATTTTATTAATAATGATATAATATTATATTAATCATTATATTTTACCAAAAGTTAAAATTACAAAACAAAACTTAATTTTCACCTTATTTCTATTAAATAAAACAACCAAAATTCTATTAAACAATCTTACTTTGCTTAGTTCATGATGCCTTTAGAGAGGTATTGTTTAGCAGTGTCTTGAAAATCAGACCGGAGATGAAATCAGTGCTCTTACTGGTTATAGGTTCGATCGGTTCGACCGATTGAACCACTAGTTCAACCGGTGATGACGTTCGCATTATATAATATATATTTTAATTTTTGTAAAATACATATATAATATATTTGTTATAGTTCAAGTTGTTCACAATAAAAAAATATCATTACACCAACATCATATGTCAAACTTTAAAAATCAGATCAAACCAAATGTCAAACATAAAAGAAAAACAATAAAGCATCTCAAAAACAAGCAATGCCCAAAAAGAACAATGTTCCAAAATCATAAGAAATTTTTTTAAAAATTATGAAATGATTCACATATTTTATAATTCACGAGAAACTAAACATATTTATATAATATACATCTTTATGAAATTATATGGATTTTTTGATACATATTTAAAATATTATTTCGTAGTTATTTCAATACAATAAATTATATATACAATATTTTTGTTCTAAAAATTTGATTTATAATTTTAACAAAAAAAATTAAACTTTTTAAAAAAGAAAGAAAAATGAAGAAACAATGGTTCAACCGATGGACCGGTTCACTGGTTGAACCGGTTTTTGACCGGTTCAATCCGGCTCCCACCGGTTTTTTAGCAGGGTGGTTTTATAGGATCAACCGTACCGGATCAAACACTGATTATCGGTTAAATCAGTTGAACTAATCGATCCGGTCTGATTTTCAAAACACTGATTTTTAGTTGGTATGATAATTACGGGATGGGATAAATGGTCTACTTTCATTCCATATTTGAATTAAATCAAAATATTTATCTTAGACCCATTAAATTGTAGTGTAAATCTTGATCTTAATCAATCGAACCAAACATATTAATGTAGTCCTAAATTAGACAAAAAATAATGATTAGAATGTTTTTAATTAAATTAAACTAACAAATAAATCATAAATCTGATTTTTAAGGTGAACCGGCGAAGGATTTAATTAATTTTTAAGGAAGAAGAATTAAGAGACTATTAAGACACACCTAGCTATGTTATTCCTGCCACGTAATCCAAATAATTGAATCAAAAAAGTATTGGTTTATTTGCCGGAATAGATAAGGCCCATTGCCCGATTTTGTGATGATCACCACTTGCAACCATCTTACCACAACATTATACCACAACATGATACATTGAATTTAGGTAATCAAACTATCCTTAAATACATCATTGCTTACATAATATTAAGTTGATGTCATTGATTACATAATATTAAGTTGATGTCATTGATTACATAATATTAACTTGATGCCATTGATTACATAATATTAACTTGATGTCATTGCTTACATATTTTCTTGAAAAACTTCTATAAATACCAAGCTAGATTCATTAGTAGAAACACAAAAAGTTTAAAGCAAATACTCTCAAAATATCAAATATTCTAGTAAGAAAAGAAGTTGATTTTTGAAGGTTGTAGATCCATACTCTTTCAAGTTTAAAGAATCATCGTAAACAATCAAGTAAGTGGGCTTTTGTTATATTATCCTTTCGTTTTGATAATATATGAATGCTTATGAAAAATACAGTCGAATATGTGAACTATTTTAAAAACTATGATGTCATGAAAATTCTGAATATCGGGAGATAAGTGCTATGCGAAGCAACGTGCTACGTACGTGTGAGCCACCTCTTGAACCGATGGGGCAAAGTGCTATACGTACGGGAGCCACCTCTTGAATTCGTAGGAGACACCTCTATAATCCTTATGTTATGTAGATCGATCTAATTTGATAAGTATATGATATGTGTTCTATTATGATGCTTTTAGTATGGCTCAACGGAGCAAAATTATGTTATCTGTATCAGTTTATATTTTGAAATCTGTTTTGAAATCTGTATAAGTATATGTTTTTGGCATATTCGATTGGCTCCCGCTTACTGAGTGTCAACCAGAACACTCACCCCTTACATACCCTCCCCAGATAAAAGTGAGACAGATACCGAAGATGCAGAACAACACAACTTTTGGGGTTGGTGATGTACCGCAATTATTTCAAGATTCTACATAATTACGCTTCCGCTAAACTCTGTTAAGATTTAAGTTATTGTTTTATTTTCAGTTGTAAAACATTTATGTTTATGGAATAAATAGACTGGTTGTATTAAATTATGTACTATGAGGCTTGTTGATTTTCAATTGTATTTGGAATCAACGCTGGTGTTATCGTTCCTGGTCTCGGGGCGTGACATTTAAGTGGTATCAGAGCTAAACCAGGTTCCATAATCCTGCTGGGAAAACATTTCTGGTTGATACAAATTAACCGGAATATGAATCCCGGATCCAATAGACCAACTGATTAAATCTAAAAAAATCAGTTTGGGGTATCAAAATGACAGTCTGAATAAAAAAAAAAAACTGAAATTGCCTACTGCCTATTCCATATCGCCGTCGCCGCTCCTTACCTGAAAGTAGACCCGTCACCATGAACGCCTCAACGAGACAAAGACGCTACAACAAGAATCGAACCGAAAGGACTACGATTTCCCGGCCAAATCGCCGATTACAACTCGTGCATGAAAAAGACGTCATTTTTTCGATGCGCCGTTTCCGACCACCGATGGTCCAATCGGGCATATCACTGAAACCGGAATCAACTCTAGTACGAAAGCCCTCTACAATTTCCAAGTTCCAACTACCGGAAGATGTCCAATTGATCGATCGAAACCGAGCATTGAAGAACCCTAACCCTAGCTGGTGAAACTTTATTTGATAAATTGCTCGACCATTCGAACGCCAAATCTTAATTAACTTCGTGTTTATATTCGCCATGGTATGGCAATAAAAGCCCTCTGTCATATCTTTCTCACAAACAAAGTAACATGCTCAATTTTAAATCAAAGTTCACGCTGTAGAACCCTTAAATTTCGAAAATTTTGAGCTTCGATTTCTCTCAAATTCGAACACCATTTTCAAATTAATTCTGGTTATGATACCCATATAATGCTCATTAAAATACCTTGGCCAATTTTGAATTTCCAGATCCGGATTGACAGAATTTTGAATCACAATTTTTGCACCCATTAGCCTATAAAAAGCTTGAGATTTATCATTCAATTTTTCAATCACTTAAACATAATTTTGTACACCAAAATTATGATAATTCATTTTCTGTTTTATATAATTTTTTGGTTAACAAGAATAAACTAAACTTTTAGATATTAGTGTTATATGTTTTTTTTTTCAAAACTTTCTTTTAGCGTATTCTCTCCACAACTTTATTTTTTAAACTCATTTCTCATTGACAAATCTATATGATGACCATATAGTTTCGCTTGTAAGAATGACCTTAAACTTTGCAAATTTCTTCAATATTTTTAAGCTATGAACGTTTTGCAAATCGACAATCTTTATTAACATAAATTTAGAGGAGTGTAAATTATAACTGCAATATTAGCGGTGTGGAACCTTTATTTCTTTTATATAATTATCATTACAAACTGGATATTTAATTCAAAATATTACATATCTGATCCACAATACAAAAAGAAATAAACTCATGATAAATAAAATTAAATTTCCAAACGACATCACCAACATACATGAAAACACAATAAACTGCAAAATAAAATACAAAATTAAAAACATTGGGGTTTCTTCAGACATGTCTTGAAGCTCGCCCTCGTCCAGATGAACCACCCTTGCTTCTAGCCAAACTTTAGACTAAAAAGTTCAGTCTCAGTAGTAATTACTGAAACCAAACACTAAATGATAACAAAGAAGATTTAAGAGGTGTGATTTTCAACTCAGCATCAAGCCATTATTTATAATAAAATTAAGGCTTGGATTGATGAATGACTCGATGTGGGAGAATTATTTTTGGACCAAAATTACAAATGTGTGAATTTGTAGGACATGGCTTGACGACCACCCCGTAACAACCGCAACCCACGATATGGATTTCCACGCAATAATGACAATGAAGCTGGAGGAAGCCAAGATCCACCACAATCTCCAAAAACGGGTTTAAGTCGTGAAGACTTCATGGCCATAGCTACCATAGTAGCCACTACTCTTCAGGGGATTATTAACCCAACTGCTAATCAGGCACAACCACTGTGATGACCAGGGATTATAGGTGTTAATCCCGTAGTGTTAATAATCCCTAAAGTGGTTTTACGTGGCGATTTGGAATTTAATCGAGGTGTTGGGCCTTCTGGGCTCGTTTATTTGGGCAGTTGGGATCGTTGGATCCAGAGGTTGAGATTGTATTCACATTACGGTGTAAAACCTAAGAGTTGGGTTTTTGATGTGTCTCGGAATCTCGGGTGCTATGTGAGCACCGGTAGAGGGTTTTGGAGTCAGAGAGAGAGTTTTTGAAAACAGATGATTTTTAAGGAATCATGATGTATTGGTGGGGCTATTATTTTTTCGGGGTATTTTTGCTATAAATAGCAGTTGAACCCGAAATTTTAAGGAAATTATCATTTCAGCCCAATTTCTTTCTCCTCCCTCTCTCCCGCGCGATTTCCCGCTGCTACAGCACCCCCGCCGCTTCAAGCGGTGCGCCCGCCGCCGTCCGGCCGCCGATCGGCGCGTCCGACCTACCCACGGCGTCGTCTCGGCGAGGCGCTCCTTTCCCCTCCGTCAATTGAAGGTTTCGTCGCGTTTCTCGTTCGGATTTTGCAGGTAAGCGTCGATCCCCAATTTCTAGGGTTCTTCGATTTTCGTTTGATTTGCTTCCGATTTCGTTGGGTAGCCTCCCTTACCCCTTTTTCATCCCTCTCATGTTATTCCCTGCTTAATTCGGTGGTTTTGGTTCGAAATTATTTTCGAAAATTGGTAGGGTTTGGTTCGAATTTTGGGGGTTTTTGGCAGGGGTATTAATTCGTGCAATTGATCGATTATTGCATGTTTTAGGAGTATTATGATGCTTGATTGAGATCGAATTGAGAAGCTATGGTTCGAATTTGAAGAATTTTAAGGGTTCGAATTTAAGGGCTTGTTTGGGTTCGAATTTAATGGTTTTGAGTTCGAAAATTTGGGGGTTTTTGTCAAGGGATGTTGATTCTTGCTTGGATAGCTTAATTGACATTTTAGATAAATTATGGTATTTAATTGGGTTCGAAATTGTGAGATTAGGGTTCGATTTTTGTAGGGCATTCTTGAACAAATTTCGATATTGTCTCATTTATTTCCTTCCCTGCATGTACCCTGCCCCGGGTCTTTTAAGAGGATAATTGTCGTGTGTTGACAATATTTTGAGGGATATGGGTGTGCTTGAGCATAGGTTACATGTTCGTAAATAATTGTGAATTATTTATCGTGTTAGCACATCATTCATCGGGGCATGGAACTCGAGCAAGGTTTGGCTCGGACTTCGGAGATTTAAGGTACGTGCGACGTACGAGCATTACTATATATATGTGAAATGCATAAGGTGTTTTTGATTGCATTGAATGTTTTGCGTATGGTTATACATATATGTTGATATGGCCAAGGAATGACCCAAATCTTGATATCGCAGCTTGTAGCGTGCGTGACACTAGAGTATGATGACTCTTACATGATATAAGGGGTACTGGGTTTATATGACTATATTATGAGACATTTGAGATGTCTAGGTTTGTAGAATCATGTATTCTTCGTGAGACATTGAGATGTCTAGGTTCGTAGAATCATGTATTCATTATGAGACATTTGAGATGTCTAGGTATAATGGAAAGCGAGATTATGAAATCAATATTAGATATTGATATATCTATATTTGCATGTATATGAACTTGGAATCATTCATTATTGATATTTGAGAATCAGGCATGCGATGTGTAAATCAATGTGTTGGTTTACTGATTTATGAGGTTTGATGAGTTTGATGATTGTGAGAACAGGGACAGTACACGGAATCCCGGATGAGGTTGCCATCCAGGGAGTATCATTTAAATTCATTAGCATTTACCTTTGTTGTAAATGATGAATTTCATTATTATGATTATGGGATTTTGTGTATTGGTATGCTCACCCCGTTGGGGGCTGTCTCTGTTGGGACAGGTGGACAGGTACATCGATGGCTATGGAGCTGAGCTCGAGCTGTTGATTTGAGGTACTCCCAGGATCGTGGTACCAGGGCTTGATGGAGCACGGTATCGTATAGAGTACCTATATATACACCTGAGGATTTATACATATTCATGATGCTCGCATGTGAGCACGATTATACTTGTATATGGATTGTATATAAAGGCATGAGCCTATCTCTCTTTCATTTAAGGTTGCATGCAATTAGAGGTTGAATTGCTAGAATGATATGAGAGTCATTGGTGTATTATGTGTGGTGTCTTCCCTGGCTGGGAATTTACTTGTATTGCTGCTTTCTGTTGAGTATTATGCTTTCCCTGGCCGGGAATTTTGTTATGTGTTGTACTCTTTTTTTGGGATAGCTCTATTTATGGGGAGACTCTGCCCAAATTTTTATAAAAGTTTACAATGTGAAAAGTGGCACCAAGGGGTTGGTAAAGGGCAAACATATGAGTCTTTTATTGTCAGGATGATGATCTTATAACATTGAGTATTACAGGAAATTTTGTAATTGACAGGCAATGATTAAGTATCATCAGAGCTTCCCGATTGACATTTTATAGAAAGCATGTACCACACATAGTGGTTAATACACTAATCAAGGTTTAAGGGCTTGGGGTCCTTACATTAGTGGTATCAGAGCCAGGTTGCTCATTGGGGCTGTTAAGGGCCTAGGAAGTTATTGATAGCACATATTTATGCATGATGGCATCAATGTTGTATGACATAACAAATTGTTTATGTGCTATTATGATATGAAAAGTGGTATTGCTAACCATTGTGGTTGCAGGAATCGTGTGGAACACGATAGGACGGCAATAATAGGGATATTTCCGAGGTAACATGTACTTTATGTTGTCTTGTTGACACATGATGAATGCAAAGTGGTGCATTAAGGTTATGATATATGTTATTGTGCATTGTTTTTTGCATATGCATGTTGTGAAATATAAGAGGTGTATTTCTTGAGTCAAAGTTATCTTAGTAAGGATTTTAATGGCTTATGCTAAAGTCCATTGCATGGAGTAGCAACGCTAAAGTCCATTGGAAGCGATGAAGAATCCCGCTTACATGGAGTAGCAACGCTAAAGTCCATTGCATGGAGTAGCAACGCTAAAGTCCATATGAAGCGATGAAGAATCCCGCTTATATGGAGTAGCAACGCTAAAGTCCATTGGAAGCGATGAAGAGTCCCGCTTACATGGAGTAGCAACGCTAAAGTCCATTGGAAGCGATGAAGAGTCCCGCTTACATGGAGTAGCAAGAAGCATTAAAATGTACTAATGATAAGGGCTCAAGATGAAATATGGATTTAAAGAGGAAGGATGTCATGATATTTATTTATGAAACCATACATTCTTATAATGCGTTTTTATTATGTATTGAATGTTGATGCATAGCGTATATGGCTATTGTTGTTAACCCTGATGGTTGCAGGTTACAGGAAATAAGGAATACGAAAAGGAATGATGATTATACATATGTACGGGCATCCCAAGGGCAACATGTATTATGTGGTTAGTCATTTAACACAAGGTAAATCAAGGTATGCATAAGATAGTGCATTATGATATGATACATGTTGATACGCATCGTTTTGCATATGTATATTGTGAAATATAAAGTGAGGATTTCAATGCTTACACTAAAGTCCATATGAAGCGAGGAAGGATTCCGCTTATATGGAGTAGTGAGAAGCATTGAAATGCACTATTGATATTTCACGAGTCCAGGTTATCCTAGTGAGGATTTCAATGCTTGCGCTAAGGTCCATATGAAGCGAGGAAGGATTCCGCTTATATGGAGTAGTGAGAAGCATTGAAATACACTACTGATAAGTGACTCAATTCGAGGTGTATTTATAGCGATGGTTCATTCCGCTATATCTATTGGCGATGGTTCATTCCGCCAGGTGTATTTATAGCGATGGTTCATTCCGCTATATCTATTGGCGATGGTTCATTCCGCCAGGTGTATTTATAGCGACGGTTCATTCCGCTATATTGATTGGCGATGGTTCATTCCGCCAGGTGTATTGATAGCGATGCCTCTTTCCGCTACTATGTGGACGATGATTCATACTCAGGTGTATAGCGAGGTTTCATGCCACTTATTATATGACGAGGTGTCACGCCGTCGATTCTATAGCGAGGGATTTTGCCGCTATGTACTCAGCACAGGATTTTGCCGCCTTCGAGCGATGGGTGCTGATTACGCACTATTATTGAGCGACGGAGACAGGTATGACGCTATATTGCTAGCGATGAGGTATGAGATATTGCTATTTTATTAGCTTTATTTTAGCTGGCATGCATTGATATACATGTTTTATTATGCCTATTTTACTAGCATGATAGTGGATTGACATACGCTGATGTACATGTATCGTCACTAGTTGACAATGTTTTAGATGCCATGAGTTGGCATGTGTCGTCACAGGATGACGATGACGATGGTGTAGGAGATGTCTTATTAGACATGCATCATCGTTACGATGATCGATGCGTTGAGTATACGTATTCTGTGGTATGCCTTGGGTGCCAGTACCGAGCACAAGGTGGTGTGTGCGGCACCGATTGACGTGACCCTTATACCGAGCGGGTTGCTCGAGGAATGGATGGATGCGCTGTACATGTGATTGCACCGCAGCTTATGTTTGGGGGTAATCATTTTACGAGTGGTGATACCCTTGAGGTATGCTCGTTGGAATGGCTTTTGGCCATGTGATTTGACGACAGGAGTAATCATGGAGGAAATTACTCGCTTTCTGTCGATGTGACATGTGGTAGACATGATCACACCACCCTTGAGGGTGTAGGATGGGTCCTAAGGGAGTAGGATCAGGTTATGTTAAGTACATAGGGACATTGGAGTGTCCAGGGTGTATCGACATTGAGGAATGTTGGATAAAGACCCGCTACTCTATTGAGTTTTCTTCCCATAGTATGTTATACCATGTGGAAACGTCCGTCTTGTTGGTAGGTTTGAGGTGAACCTAGAGAGGCAGCGACTGGTTTGTCTGCCGTGTGTGTGCAGCACCATGAGGGGCTTGCTAGAGCCGTTATACTGCTCGTTGGAACCAAGTTTGACAAATCGTAAGGTGATGCGATGTGGATTGTGGTGGACTCTAGTAGTCACCATGTCATTGAGGTTGAGGCTGAGGTTGTGCATGCCTCACTGAAACGTGTATACGTTTATGTTTAATCTTGGAGACTTGTCTGGGACAGCTCAGGATGTTGGAGTACCAACAAGAGAGTCATCAGGTTGTTATTGACTCAATCTAAAGGAACCCCTGTATTGGGATACAATGGGTGTTATTATATCCAGTTTTTTCCGAACGATGGTTCGAGACTTGTGGATCTCGAGTTCGATGGCGCTTCCCTTGCGAGGAAGGAGGTAGTATTATACCTATTTGGGAATCTTTGAAAGATTCGGTAAGTTGGTGCAAGTGGTGTTGATTTTGGGAATCACACCGTGTATTGTTAATCGTCGATTATCATCCTCCACTGAGTAAGGAATGACTCAGAATTGACGGTTGTGTTTGGCGCTTAGGGATATGTGGTAGATACCCGAGCCGAGTGCATTGAGTATGCATGCGATATCAGTGCTTAGGCAGGTATACCGGTGAGTATACGGATGCCAGTTATTGATTTCCTCTCTGTTAAGCATAGAGTTATGCTATTTTTGGATGGTTAAATCTCTGATGAGAGATATGGAACACCTTGAGATTGGGAATCTCCATGGCACGATGATTATGAGTAATGATCGTGAAGTTAGTTGACTCCCTTGAGGAGGGATTTTCTTGTGAGGGTTAAGGTATTTCCCTTATTGGTGTTTTCCTTCGAGTTATGCGACAGCCTTCCCAAGTTTGGATTGTTAAATCCGAGGATTTTCAAGGGACGGCAGGATTTTGGAGTGGTTGAGTGTCGCTGACGACACAAGCGTTGAGGATGCAATGGGTTTATTGCATGCCCCTTAAGAAATTTAAACTCTGCGGAGTCTCGGTTGTTATTTATGATCAGGACGTGATTCTTGGAACATCCGGAGGTGGACATCTTGTGAGATGTCTTTTGTTTGAATTTGTGGCCGTGAGTTGCCCAAATTAAGTTGCAATGAGGCGACTACTCCTTCGATGGAGGAAGTTTGAAAGTGGAAACCAGGTTTGGTATGTGTACACCGTGGTTGTACTAGTGTTTCCCTCGTAACGATGTATGTTAGACATCGTGAGTCTTGGTAAAGATGTCATTGGATGATATCTACGATAGAATCAGGAGCGATTCGAATCCTTACAGTTTCAGTTGACTAACTGCTTTTGGATTATTAGCGTTGAGTTGTACTGACGCTCTTTGACGTTATGATGGATTTGGAAGTCTATTCCACTCCAGAGATTGACACGAGGTCAACGTTCTTACGGTTGAGGTGTCATTCAGGACGTGTTCGTACTGTTGTATTAGATCGAAGGATGACTGTCCGATCTACAGTCGTAAGTATTGGTTGATTTGCAGTCATGAGAGGCTGACTTCTGGGATGACCCGCATCGAGGTACGTTTCGCCTCTTGGGTGATATGTTGGTTTTGGTATGTCGCTCTGTTTCAGAGTTTGATGAGAGGTAAGTATCCTCGCGTTTATTAATACGATTCTGATATGGTCAGGAATCGAGGTTATGGCTTCATGTTGTTGTGTAGCCTGGGTGTTACGTGATACACCAGTGCTAATTTCGAGGACGAAATTCTTTTAGTGGGGGATATTGTGATGACCAGGGATTATAGGTGTTAATCCCGTAGTGTTAATAATCCCTAAAGTGGTTTTACGTGGCGATTTGGAATTTAATCGAGGTGTTGGGCCTTCTGGGCTCGTTTATTTGGGCAGTTGGGATCGTTGGATCCAGAGGTTGAGATTGTATTCACATTACGATGTAAAACCTAAGAGTTGGGTTTTTGATGTGTCTCGGAATCTCGGGTGCTATGTGAGCACCGGTAGAGGGTTTTGGAGTCAGAGAGAGAGTTTTTGAAAACAGATGATTTTTAAGGAATCATGATGTATTGGTGGGGCTATTATTTTTTCGGGGTATTTTTGCTATAAATAGCAGTTGAACCCGAAATTTTAAGGAAATTATCATTTCAGCCCAATTTCTTTCTCCTCCCTCTCTCCCGCGCGATTTCCCGCTGCTACAGCACCCCCGCCGCTTCAAGCGGTGCGCCCGCCGCCGTCCGGCCGCCGATCGGCGCGTCCGACCTACCCACGGCGTCGTCTCGGCGAGGCGCTCCTTTCCCCTCCGTCAATTGAAGGTTTCGTCGCGTTTCTCGTTCGGATTTTGCAGGTAAGCGTCGATCCCCAATTTCTAGGGTTCTTCGATTTTCGTTTGATTTTGCTTCCGATTTCGTTGGGTAGCCTCCCTTACCCCTTTTTCATCCCTCTCATGTTATTCCCTGCTTAATTCGGTGGTTTTGGTTCGAAATTATTTTCGAAAATTGGTAGGGTTTGGTTCGAATTTTGGGGGTTTTTGGCAGGGGTATTAATTCGTGCAATTGATCGATTATTGCATGTTTTAGGAGTATTATGATGCTTGATTGAGATCGAATTGAGAAGCTATGGTTCGAATTTGAAGAATTTTAAGGGTTCGAATTTAAGGGCTTGTTTGGGTTCGAATTTAATGGTTTTGAGTTCGAAAATTTGGGGGTTTTTGTCAAGGGATGTTGATTCTTGCTTGGATAGCTTAATTGACATTTTAGATAAATTATGGTATTTAATTGGGTTCGAAATTGTGAGATTAGGGTTCGATTTTTGTAGGGCATTCTTGAACAAATTTCGATATTGTCTCATTTATTTCCTTCCCTGCATGTACCCTGCCCCGGGTCTTTTAAGAGGATAATTGTCGTGTGTTGACAATATTTTGAGGGATATGGGTGTGCTTGAGCATAGGTTACATGTTCGTAAATAATTGTGAATTATTTATCGTGTTAGCACATCATTCATCGGGGCATGGAACTCGAGCAAGGTTTGGCTCGGACTTCGGAGATTTAAGGTACGTGCGACGTACGAGCATTACTATATATATGTGAAATGCATAAGGTGTTTTTGATTGCATTGAATGTTTTGCGTATGGTTATACATATATGTTGATATGGCCAAGGAATGACCCAAATCTTGATATCGCAGCTTGTAGCGTGCGTGACACTAGAGTATGATGACTCTTACATGATATAAGGGGTACTGGGTTTATATGACTATATTATGAGACATTTGAGATGTCTAGGTTTGTAGAATCATGTATTCTTCGTGAGACATTGAGATGTCTAGGTTCGTAGAATCATGTATTCATTATGAGACATTTGAGATGTCTAGGTATAATGGAAAGCGAGATTATGAAATCAATATTAGATATTGATATATCTATATTTGCATGTATATGAACTTGGAATCATTCATTATTGATATTTGAGAATCAGGCATGCGATGTGTAAATCAATGTGTTGGTTTACTGATTTATGAGGTTTGATGAGTTTGATGATTGTGAGAACAGGGACAGTACACGGAATCCCGGATGAGGTTGCCATCCAGGGAGTATCATTTAAATTCATTAGCATTTACCTTTGTTGTAAATGATGAATTTCATTATTATGATTATGGGATTTTGTGTATTGGTATGCTCACCCCGTTGGGGGCTGTCTCTGTTGGGACAGGTGGACAGGTACATCGATGGCTATGGAGCTGAGCTCGAGCTGTTGATTTGAGGTACTCCCAGGATCGTGGTACCAGGGCTTGATGGAGCACGGTATCGTATAGAGTACCTATATATACACCTGAGGATTTATACATATTCATGATGCTCGCATGTGAGCACGATTATACTTGTATATGGATTGTATATAAAGGCATGAGCCTATCTCTCTTTCATTTAAGTTGCATGCAATTAGAGGTTGAATTGCTAGAATGATATGAGAGTCATTGGTGTATTATGTGTGGTGTCTTCCCTGGCTGGGAATTTACTTGTATTGCTGCTTTCTGTTGAGTATTATGCTTTCCCTGGCCGGGAATTTTGTTATGTGTTGTACTCTTTTTTTGGGATAGCTCTATTTATGGGGAGACTCTGCCCAAATTTTTATAAAAGTTTACAATGTGAAAAGTGGCATCAAGGGGTTGGTAAAGGGCAAACATATGAGTCTTTTATTGTCAGGATGATGATCTTATAACATTGAGTATTACAGGAAATTTTGTAATTGACAGGCAATGATTAAGTATCATCAGAGCTTCCCGATTGACATTTTATAGAAAGCATGTACCACACATAGTGGTTAATACACTAATCAAGGTTTAAGGGCTTGGGGTCCTTACAACCACAGCCTCAGCCTCAGCCGCATGGGATAAAATATCATTATGAGTCTCTTCGCAAGAATCGAATGTCAACATTCGATGGTAACTCAAAACCAGAAGTGGCTCAGCATTGGCTGAAAGAAGTAGAGAAACATCATAGACTACTGGAAGTGCCTCAAGAAATCAAAGTGAAAGTTACATCGCCATTTCTTGTTGACGATGCAAATAAGTGGTGGGATAGTATGTCACCCTCGATGGAAGTGACCGGACCAATCACTTGGCAAAGGTTCCGTGGTGTATTTCTAAAACAATACTTCCCAGCAGCCATTAAACTCCAAAAGTTGGAGGAATTTGATAACCTGACACAAACTCCAGGAATGTCGGTGGTAGAGTATTCCTCAAAATTCCATTCTCTTGGGACTTACGCGCCAACCATTATGGCAGATGATGACTTAAAGCTACACCGTTTCAAGAAGGGTCTGAACAGTCGGATCCAATCAGCATTAGCAGTGTTGGATACCATCAACTTTGAGGATGTGATGGGAGCAGCTATCAAGGCCGAGTCTGACATACACCGCCGAGAAGAAGAGTTCAAGCGCAAACGACCTCTCCCTCATCAGCCCTCTAACAATGGCCAGAAGTTCAAACGGCCAAATCAGTTTCATAATCAACAAAGGGGATCTACATCTACCCCAAACAACAAAGAATTCCCAAAGTGCACAATCTGTAATCTTGCACATACTGGGGAATGTCGTAGACAAAGTGGTGCTCGCTTCCGATGTGGGAAGTTTGGACATAGAATTGCTAATTGCCCTGAGACTGAGAAGAAGGGGACTGGAGCAGGCAATGACATCCCTCCAAACAAACCCAATGCCAGGGTGTTCGCCATGACACAGAATGAGGCGAATAATGCCAATGACGTTGTGGCAGGTACTGTCTTAATCAACAAATTGCCTGCTTATGTGCTGTTTGATTGTGGTGCTACGCACTCATTTATATCTAAGAGGTTCGCTAAGAAGTTAAAATTTATTCCTGGCATACTTAGTGAACCATATAGAGTAGCAACTCCTGCTAACAAAACCTTGAAAACACTTAGTATTCATCGAGGTTGCAACATTCATATAAGTGACAAAAAGTTCAACACCAATCTGATTCAACTCAACATGGTAGAGTTTGATGCTATCCTAGGAATGGATTGGTTATCTAAACACCACGCCTTAGTTGACTGCCATAATAAGAAAGTCAAACTACGAGCACCAGACCAAGAAGAAATCTTATATTGTGGCAATACAAAAGAGCGTAAAGTTCTTTTATCTGCTTCTCAAACTTGGAAAGCCATGAAAAGCGGTGAGAGAATTTACCTAGCCATGATAAACAAAGTCAGGGAAGGAGCTGAACTCAGACTAGAAGATATTCCGGTAGCACAAGATTTTTCGGATGTTTTTCCAGATGATCTCCCCGGATTAGTCCCATATCATGAAATAGAGTTTGAGATTAACTTGGTGCCAGGCGCTGCATCCATTTCGAAGGCACGATATCGAATGGCTCCAGCTGAATTGAAAGAGCTAAAAGAACATCTGCAAGAACTCTTGGACAAGAAGCACATCAGACCAAGTACATCTCCATGGGGAGCTCCAGTACTATTTGTAAAAAAGAAAGACGGGAGTATGAGATTGTGTATCGATTACAGAGAATTAAATAAGATCACAATAAAAAATAGATATCCTCTCCCAAGAATAGACGACCTATTGATCAACTCAAGGGAGCTAAAGTATTTTCTAAACTTGATCTAAGATCGGGCTATCATCAGCTCAAGATTAAGGCAGGAGATATTTCAAAGACTGCCTTCCGAACAAGATATGGGCATTACGAGTTCACAGTGATGCCATTTGGTTTGACGAATGCTCCAGCCGCATTCATGGACTTGATGAATCGAGTATTCAAGCCATTCCTGGACAAGTTCGTGGTAGTGTTCATCGATGACATTCTGGTCTATTCACCAAGTAAAGAGAAACACGAGGAACATCTTCGTCTTACTCTACAGACCTTAAGAGAGAAAGAACTCTTTGCTAAGTTCAAGAAATGCGAATTTTGGCTAGACAACGTTGCATTCTTAGGGCATATCATCTCTGAAGCAGGCGTGTCCGTAGATCCTAAGAAAGTTGAAGCGATTATGGACTGGCCAAGACCAAAGACTGTTACGGAAATTCGAAGTTTCTTAGGGCTAGCTGGCTATTATCGAAAATTTGTTGAAGGATTTTCCTCGATAGCCATACCCCTTACAAAACTCACACAAAAGAACTCCAAATTCATATGGAGTAAGGAGTCTGAGAAGAGTTTCGAGACTTTGAAGAAGAAGCTTGCATCTACACCTGTATTGGTATTGCCAACAAAGAATATGGGTTTTACCATCTACAGCGATGCATCAAAAGAAGGTCTAGGATGTGTGCTCATGCAAGAAGGGGGAGTGATTGCCTATGCATCAAGGCAACTTAAACCGTATGAACAAAACTAACCTACGCATTACCTTGAGTTAGCAGCCGTAGTTTTTGCCTTGAAAATATGGAGGCATTACCTTTACGGTGCCAAGTGTGAAATTTTCACGGATCATCAGAGTCTCAGGTATTTGTTCACCCAGAAGGAATTTAATATGAGGCAAAGACGATGGATAGAACTATTGAAGGACTATGACCTTACGATAAGTTACCATCCAGGGAAAGCAAATAAGGTCGCAGACGCACTAAGTCGGAAGGGCACAGGGAAGATGATTTTAGCATCCCTTTCAGCTTATCCCTACCTCCGAGAAATGATAAAGTTAGAGCAAAGTCAGGATCCCAGCCTAACTAAACTGAAAGAACAAGTTAAGGGAGGAAAAATTCCCGATTTCACGACAGACAACGATGGAACTTTATGGATGAAAAGAAGGCAATGTATGCCAAACGTGAAGGACCTTAGACGAGAAGTGATGATTACAGCACATAAATCAAAGTTCTCCATCCATCCTGGAAGCACAAAGATGTACAAAGACCTCAAAGAAAGCTTCTGGTGGAATGGAATGAAGAAAGACGTTGCTGAATTTGTCGCTAGATGCTTAGTTTGTCAGCAAATTAAAGCTGAACATCAAAGGCCAGGAGGATTACTTCAACCTCTTAAAATTCCAGAATGGAAGTGAGAACATATCTACATGGACTTTGTAGTAGGATTGCCAAAGTCACGACAAAGTCATGACGGTATATGGGTAATTGTGGATAGACTCACAAAATCTGCACATTTCCTCCCAGTCCGTATGAATTATAACTTGGATAAACTGGCGACCTTATACATGGATAATATTGTGCAACCTTCTTTAGGAGATTTTTGAGTTGAGCAGCCCTCTTTCATGGAGTCCCGATAAGTATCGTATCCGATAGAGATCCCAGATTCGTGTCACGCTTCTGGAATAGTTTTCAACAAGCTATGGGAACTAAGGTAACTCTTAGCACGACCTATCACCCACAAACCGATGGCCAAACAGAGAGGACAATCCAAACCCTCGAGGATATGTTAAGAGCTTGTACCATAGATTTCAGTGCAAACTGGAGTGAGCTCTTGCCTCTGATCGAGTTCGCCTACAACAATAGTTATCATAGCAGCATTGGAATGGCACCATACGAAGCACTCTATGGGCGAAAATATCGATCACCGTTATATTGGGATGAAATTGGAGAGAAAGCTATCACCGGACCTGAGCTTGTACAGAGCACAATCGACAAAGTCACAATCATTAGAGATAGGCTCAAGGCAGCTCAAAATTGACAAAAAAGTTGGGCTGATATGAAAAGAAGACCGTTAGAATTCGAGATTGGCGACAAGGTTTATGTAAAGGTCTCACCAATGAAAGGAGTCGTCCGATTTGACAAAGCAGGGAAGCTAAGACCAAGATATGTTGGACCATTTGAAATCTTAGAGAATGTGGGAACTCTAGCTTATAGAATAGCACTACCGCCAAGCCTCTCAAGAATTCATAATGTATTCCACGTATCACAGTTAAGAAAGTACATTGCTGATCCAAATCATGTACTCGAAGCAGAACCTTTAGTAGATCAAGGAAACTTGAACGAAACCTTGAAGTATGAAGAAATTCTGATCCGAATCATAGATACAAAGGATCAAGTACTGAGACGAAGGACCATTCCATATATCAAAGTTCAATGGTCGAACCATACAGAGAGAGAAGCCACTTGGGAACCAGAAGAGAAAATGCGAGAAAAATATCCCTATCTATTCCAAGATCAAACTGCTTCAAGTTTCGAGGACGAAACTCCTCATAAGGAGGGAAGAATGTGATGATCACCACTTGCAACCACATTACCACAACATGATACCACAACATGATACATTGAATTTAGGTAATCAAACTATCCATAAATACATCATTGCTTACATAATATTAAGTTGATGTCAGTGATTACATAATATTAAGTTGATGTCATTGATTACATAATATTAACTTGATGTCATTGATTACATAATATTAACTTGATGTCATTGCTTACATATTTTCTTGAAAAACTTCTATAAATACCAAGCTAGATTCATTAGTAGAAACACAAAAAGTTTAAAGCAAATACTCTCAAAATATCAAATATTCTAGCAAGAAAAGAAGTTGATTTTTGAAGGTTGTAGATCCATACTCTTTCAAGTTTAAAGAATCATCGTAAACAATCAAGTAAGTGGGCTTTTGTTATATTATCCTTTCGTTTTGATAATATATGAATGCTTATGAAAAATACAGTCGAATATGTGAACTATTTTAAAAACTATGATGTCATGAAAATTCTAAATATCGGGAGATAAGTGCTATGCGAAGCAACGTGCTACGTACGTGTGAGCCACCTCTTGAACCGATGGGGCAAAGTGCTATACGTACGGGAGCCACCTCTTGAATTCGTAGGAGCCACCTCTATAATCCTTATGTTATGTAGATCGATCTAATTTGATAAGTATATGATATGTGTTCTATTATGATGCTTTTAGTATGGCTCAACGGAGCAAAATTATGTTATCTGTATCAGTTTATGTTTTGAAATCTGTTTTGAAATCTGTATAAGTATATGTTTTTGGCATATTCGATTGGCCCCCGCTTACTGAGTGTCAACCAGAACACTCACCCCTTACATACCCTCCCCAGATAAAAGTGAGATAGATACCGAAGATGCAGAACAACACAACTTTTGGGGTTGGTGATCTACCGCAATTATTTCAAGATTCTACATAATTACGCTTCCGCTAAACTCTGTTAAGAGTTAAGTTATGGTTTTATTTTCAGCTGTAAAACATTTATGTTTATGGAATAAATAGATTGGTTGTATTAAATTCTGTACTATGAGGCTTGTTGATTTTCAATTGTATTTGGAATCAACGCCGGTGTTATCGTTCCCGGTCTCGGGGCGTGACAGGTTTGGTAGACTCGGGTTTGAGTCACGCTTTGAGCAAAAAAATACTTTAACCCTTCCCCAGTCAAAAAAAGTTATTGGTTAATTTACATAAAAACTCCTCTACAATTAATAATTTACTTTTATCTAACTGTCTGAAATTTTTATTTCGTTTAATTAAATAAATTGATTAAAATAAGGGTAAATTTAAAATGATCTAATAGAATATGAGTTTTTGTTAGCTTGTTAAGAACAACAACTTGCCTGATCAAAGTTCACGTACGATTTTGTTCGTTTATTTTTTTTTTCAGTTACCAGTAAATGTCCTAGACTTCAGGAAATTGATAGTCAAGTATTGTTGCTATATTTATGCATTAAGTTCGGTCATTCACCTGTAACTTCTTCTATAAATTGTAAGACTTTGATTCATGATTTATATATTGAAATAACAAGCTTGCAGCAACATATATTCTTCATCACATACCCATTGCATTATTCAAATTGTTGTTAAAACTTCACACTTGATTGTCTTTATTAAATCATCGACACTTCGGCTGTCATTATTTTGTGAAACCAACAATTGGTATCTAGAGCCTGTTTCTTGAGGGATCTGTGTATTTGAAAAACATGTCAACCGAAGCAAGTTTTTCTTCAATGACCCCGCCGGTATTCGACGGAACTAACTACCAAATGTGGACAATTAGAATGGAGACATACTTGGGAGCTTTGGAACTATGGGAAATAGTGAATGAGGATTGTGAAATTCCAGAACTCCCAAACAACCCCATCATGACACAAATCAAAACACAAAAAGAGATGAAGACAAAGAAGTCGAAGGCCAAAGCATGTTTGTTTGTTGCGGTAACATCAACAATTTTCACAAGGTTGAGACAACCAAGTTTATATGGATTACATCAAAGAGGATTATGCAGAAGATGAACGAATCAAAGGCATGCAAGTCTTAAATTTGATGAGAGAATTCGAGTTGCAAAGAGTGGAGGAATCTGAAACAGTCAAGAAATATTCAGACAAATTTCTTGAAATTGCAACCAAAGTAAGGCTGTTCGGTTATGAGTTTAGTGATTCAAGAATTGTTGAAAAAAAAATTCTTGTCACAATACCTGAAAGATGTGAAACAACCATCACAGCCTTGGAAAATACAAAGAATCTATCAAAAATGCTTTTGGCAGGACTTTTAAATTCCCTACAAGCAACTTCTAAATTCCATACAAGCACAAGAACAAAGGAGGCTTAAGAGGCAAGATCAGACCATTGAAGGTGCATTACCAGCAACACATCATGACAAAAAGAAACAGAAGAAAGCATAAGAGGGAAACACATTCTCTTCTACTTCGAGTAAAGGCAAGAATGGTAATTTCAAAGGTAAATATCCTCCTTGTCAACATTTTGGAAAATAAATAGCCATCCTCCATTCAAATTTTGGAGGAGAGCCTATGTAAAATGCTCAAAGTGCAATGAAACTTGACATGAAGCAATAATTTGCAAAGAGCATGTAGTTGAAGCTCAAGTGGCTGGTCAAGTGGATGAAAATCAACTTTTCATGGCATCTTGTCTCATGAGTAGAAGCTACTACAATGGTCAATTAATTGAAAAATGTTTTAAAGTGACATTTGAAAATAATTTTTATCATGTTTTTGATGGCATGGGACAGGAGATTCTGAAAGTAAAAATGATGAGCAAAAGTTTTTATTTTGATCCATTAAAAGAAAAAGCCTCTGCATTCTCTGCTGAACCAAACAAAACAAAAAATTGGCACAAAAGACTTGGTCACTGTCATTTGGAAAGGATGTCGCTAATGAAGCAAAAGAATCTCATTGATGAATTGCCAAACTTTGAAGATAACCTTCCAAATTGCCGTGCTTGTCAATATGGCAAACAAAATCGGAAGGCAATTCCAAAATCAACTTGGAGAGCCACTCAAAAAGTACATTGTTCACAATGATGTAGCAGGGCCTCAAAGAACTCAGTCTCTAGCAGGTAATTGATATTACATTCCTTTTATTGATGATTTTACAAGAATGTGTTGGATTTCTTTCTTGAAACTCAAGTCTGAAGTGGGTGGAGTATTCTGGAAGTTCAAGAAAATGGAAAAAACCAAAGTGGATGCAAAATTAAAAGCCTCAGGCCCTACAATGGAAAGGAGTATGCCTAAGAGCAATTCAATCTGCTTTATGAAGCAGAGGGCATTGAACACTAGCTAACCACTTCCAACACTCCTCAACAAACTTGAGTAAGTGAAAGGAAAAATAGCACTATATTGGAGATGATTAGGTGCATGCTCCGTGACAAAGACTTGCCCAAAAATCTTTGGGAAGAAACTGCCAGTATATTGGTGTTCTTGCAGAATAGGTTGCTTACAAAAGCTTTGCAAAACAAACTCCATTTCAAGCTTGGTATGGATATAAACCTTCACTAAATTTCCTTAAACTGTTTGGATGTCCCGTACTCAATAATGTATGGAATGGAGGTGGAGTTAGAAGGAAGCCAGTGCGAAAATCACGATATGAAGAGTTGTGAGGAGAAGGATTAGCTGCAATTCGATAAACTTTACCAGATAAGGATGGTCGAGCCTATGGATATAAACCTTCACTAAACTTCCTAAAAGTGTTTGAATGTATATGTTTCTCACATGTTCCATAGGTTAAGCGTGATAAGCTTGACAAGAAATCCGAACCAGCCATCTTTGTTGGTTATTGTGTTTCATCTAAAGCCTACAAGATTTATCAACCTCAAACAGGGAAAATAATTATTAGCAGAGATGTCTCCTTCAACGAAGACCAAAAGTGGAACCAGGAGAACCAAAAGAAACATCCATGCACAAGAAATCATTAACTCCACTTCCTTCAGAAACAAAAGAGGTCATTATCAAAGACTACCCACTGACATTTATCAAAGATGCAAGGTGGCCATTTGTATACCTGGTGGTTATGAAGAAGACATTAAACACCAAAAGTGGAAGAAGGCAATGGATGAGGAATTGAGTATGATAAAAAAGAACACAACTTGGGAGCTTGTTGATAGACCAAAAGATAGAAATGTCATTGGAGTGTGTTTAGAACTGAAGAGAATGCAGACGGATCGATCAACAAACACAAGGATAGTCTTGTTGTAAAGGGATATGCTCAAATTTTCGGAGTTGATTACTCGGATACATTTGCTCCAGTTGCAAGATTGGACACAATTCGATTGGTACTAGATATAGCAGCCCAAAATGGATGGAAAGTGTTCCAACTTGATGTAAAATATGCTTTCTTAAATGGTGTTTTGCAGGAACAAATATATGTTGGAACAACCCAACGGATTCATGAAACAAGGTGAAGAAGATAAGGTCTACTTATTCAAGACTTAAAACAAGCTCCAAGAGCTTGGTACAGCAAGATAGACCAATATATGTCTAGCATTGGGTTTAGAAAAATGTAAGGCTTCGCTACCTTAAGTGAGGATTAAAGGCATAAGGAGAGCTAAACATGCATAAATCAGAGTATAAGGTTTATGTTGATGCCTCGAGCTTAAGGATTACAGTGCCAAAAATAAAATTCCAAAACGATTAATTACATTCCCAGCAAAATGAATGTTAAGGCTATAACTTTGCACTACTCCTAGAGTATACAAAAATACTCCTGTCATTCTATACCGATAGCACTCTCACAAGCTCACCGCATCAACCCGGTCCTTAGCCCTTCATGCCAAAAAGTTCCTACATGAACAACCCCAAAACCATGAGCATATAATAAACCATATCCACAACAATATGATTATGATATAAAAATGCACAAACCGTAAATACAAATCACTTCCTGTATTTAAAGCATCCAAATGCTCCATTTGGTTGTCCCTGTACCACAATCATAATCAACAGATTATAATACAATTAATGAATGTCATGACATGCATCAGTTCCATCAATATCGATAACCGTTTTCTAGTATTATTATATCAGTGGCATAATACCCCTCGCGTTGACATGATAGCGGCATTAATACCCCTCGCTTCAACATACTAGCGGCATAATGTCCCTCGCGATAATATGACAGCGGCATTATCCTTCGCTTCGACGTATCTGAGGCAAATATTCTCCATCGCCATAATATGACAGCGGCAAGTATTCTATCATCGCTTCGGCATGAAGGCGGCAAGTATTCTTCATCACTGGAATATAACCTCGACTTATAATAACATGCACCAATGCATCCAATGTATACATGCAACCATAATGCATATTCCAACATGTGTATGGAACTATAATGCAAAATCCAATACGTAAAAATATATTTTACCGTCCGATGCCCGTACGTCTCACTACGTACCTTTCTTCCAAAAGTGGAAATATTGTAGGACTTTATCTCATTTTGTTGTGGTGCCACCTGGGAAGGCTCTACACAACCACACAATCCAATATTAGAAGTCAATTTATAAACCAATACCAAATATCCCATCAATTAAACCAAAAATAAATATTTCAGCAATATTGCTGATGTGACTAGAAATAGACACATCTATTGCGTTTAATTGTTTACGATTTGGTATGTTTTGATGGATAATTTGATACATATGCTACTTAATCGTATATTTGTGTAATTGTAGGTGGAATCGAAGAAATCGAGCTAACTAAGGCGAATAAAGGTCAAGAAAAGCTTTGGAGCTAATAAGGACTCAATGTAGATCAAGAAAAAGGCTAAAAATGTAATTTCAGTATAGGCGATCAACCACATGAAGGAGGCAATCGATCACCTATGGACAGAAATTTGAGAAACAAAATTCACGAAGTGGCGATCGATCGCGAGAAAAGAGGCGACCGATCGCCAAAGCTCACTGGACCCAAGCGACCGATCGCGAGAAAAGAGACGATCGATCGCCTAAGGAAAATCGCCGGAAAAAAAAAGAGCTAGCGATCGATCGCCACCTTATGGCGATCGATCGCCAACAGTGTTTTGGAAAGATTGGATTCTTGATTTCTTTCCTTCCTACATGGGCTCTAACCTACCCCATCAGCCTCCATACCTCAATATACTCGAAAATGAGTCTTTTAGAAGGGAGGATTCAGATCTTAGAATAGAATTTTGAATTTTTAGAATAATTTTCTTTGAATTTTGTAAAAGACGCTCGAAGAACGAAGACGGAATCAACAAGTCGGAATCGTGCTTCGCTTAGTAACTTTCTTTTCTATTGATTGTTTGATGTTTTTAATACAATTTTTGTTAGTTTTAGATTTAATTATGCAATGCTAAACACCTTGATTCTTGGTTGAGGGATACTTGTCTTTGGAATAGAAAGACTTGTGAAAATTTTGATTTGATTGTTGAATTTTCAATTCAATTTCAATTTGTTTTTCAGATTATGATTATTGTTTTTGATTGATAGATTGATCACCTAGTAATCACATACAATATCTAATGCTAATTGAGAAGCAACTAAGATTGATAATTACCTGCTGTTGGTGTTATTAAATTCTTAGGAAGAACGGTTGGATAATTAATTCCAGCGGCTGTAGTTCTTATTAATTAGATTCATCAAGCTTACTAGTTTTGAAACTATCATTGATTTAACCTTAACGGCTGTAGTTTTGGTTAAAGAATTGATAAGAGTCGAATTGAATGTTGTTTTCTTTTTTACCACGATTAAGGTAAGTAAGGAATTAAATTTTCAATTGATGAATAATTGAATGAATTCATAAGTTTAGTAATTTGATGATCAAGTGAATGATTTCCAAAGGTAAAGTTGACCGAAAACCAAGAATCGCTTCTTAATCTTGATAAACTAGTTAATTGTTTGCTTTCATTTAATTTAATTATAGTTAAAGAAATTCGATAACCCCCTATTTTGATAGTTGTTAGCATAAAAGTGTTCACTTCCCTGTGGGATCGATCCCTACTCACGCTACTACATATTTATTGTTATTAACTTGAGAGGGTTAATTTGGGCGTACGCGATAAACGCTACCAAATTTTGGCGCCGTTGCCGGGGAAGGCAATTACTTTTGTGTTAACGTCGCTTTTTTTATTTTATTCGTTTTATACTCGTGTTGTTTGTTCATGAGTACATGTGATCCCTCTAATCAAGACTACGATCCTGAGATTGAGAGGACACTCATCGGAGAAGGAGAGAAAACCGAAGGCAAGAAGAGGAAGAAAGGGACAACATGGCTGCGAATCAAAGTTTACGACAACTGGCCAATCCGGATTTGAACCAACAACCTCTTTGCATTGCTTTTCCTACTCTTGCAACTAATGTTAATTTTGAACTGAAATCTGGACTAATACATTTGTTGCCATCTTTCCATGGACTTGCAGGAGAAGATCCTCATAAGCATTTGATGGAGTTCCATGTGGTTTGCACCACTATGAAGCCGACTGGAATTACTGAGGAGCAAGTCAAGTTGAGAGCTTTTCCTTTTTTCCTTGAAGGACGCTGTAAAGGACTGGTTATTCTACCTACCATCCGGATCGATCACGACATGGAATGATCTCAAGAGGACGTTTCTAGAAAAAATATTTTCCAGCATCAAGGACAGCTAATATACGGAAGGAGATCTACTCTATTTGACAATACACGGGAGAGACATTGCATGAGTACTGGGAGCGCTTCAAGAAGTTGTGTGCAAGCTATCCACAACACCAGATAAGTGAACATTTACTCATACAATACTTTTATGAAGGTTTGTTATCTAGTGACAGGAACTTGGTTGACGTTGCGAGCGGTGGAGCTTTTGTGGATAAGACACCGGAAGATGCAAGAAGCTTGATAGCAAACATGGCGGCCAACTCACAGCAGTTTGGCAACTTTAGGAATGAGCCGAATCAACGGAAACAATGAGAGGTAAACATGTCTAACCTAGAACAACAACTTATTAGCCTCACCTCTCTTGTTCGTCAAATGGCAGGAGGAAATGGACAGACAGTGAAGCCATGTGGAATATGTTTGGAGATGAGTCATACTACAGATTCATGCCCATCACTTCAAGAATCATCTGCTGAGCAAGTGAATGCAACAGGTGGATTTTTGGGGCAACCTCAACGCAAATATGGCCCTTACTCCAACACATACAACCCAGGATGGAGAGACCACCCTAACTTGAGCTATGGACCACAAGCGATGAATCACGTTCCACCTCAAGTACCACAACAGCCACAACATCCACCACCATACAGACCACCTTTTCAGAGAACCCAACAATCGAAATACCCTTCTACTAGTGACAGGTTAGAGAATATTATTCAAGATCTTGCTCATAATGTTACAAAATTTCAACTGGAAACAAGATCAAGTATTCAAACCATGAACACTCAAGTGGGTCAACTAGCCACCGCGCTAAATCATGTTGAAGCACATGGATCGACCACCCTACCATCCCAAACAGTGGTGAACCCAAGATAAAATGCAAGTTCAGTCACACTTAGGAGTGGTAAAGAACTGGAGATACCGGAGGAGAAGGCGGCGGATCAACCCAAGGGAGAAGGAGAAAAGGAAGCTGAAATTGGAGAAAAGACCACCATGGGACAAGAGGTACCAAAAGGTAAGTCTCCTTCCTTTTCTGAATATAAAGTACCACCCCCTTTCCCTCAAGCACTAAAAGATAATAGGAAAGATGCCGGACTTAAAGGTCTATACGAAACCTTTCGACGATGTGAGATAAACATCCCTTTACTTGATGCAATTCAACAAGTACCTCGCTATGCAAAACTTTTGAAAGAGTTATGCACTGCAAAGAGGAATCATAGGTTGAAGGGATCTCAAAAGATTGATGATGTGATTCGAGATTTTTAAATATAAGGTAGAATAGAGTGTTAATGAAAAATAACGATAAACACACCAAGATTTTTTACGTGGAAAACCCT
Source organism: Haberlea rhodopensis (assembly GCA_907163345.1). Taxonomy (NCBI): domain Eukaryota; kingdom Viridiplantae; phylum Streptophyta; class Magnoliopsida; order Lamiales; family Gesneriaceae; genus Haberlea; species Haberlea rhodopensis. Next base: position 109,359 of record CAJQUN010000797.1, on the reverse strand, counting down.
CAAGTTGAGAGAAAAACCACGGGACCTAGTCCAGTATAAAACTTCACTATAATCGTTGATGATTTACAAGACTCTCCTGACACAAATGACAATTGCCCAATGACTTATATGAATATCTTAGAAAAATAATAAAAAAGACCGAACAGAAATAAATTTGCTCTCTTCGTAGTCTTTTTGCCCAGAAAAATCCAACCCCTTACTATGATAACATCCGCGGGTATTTATAGGGCTGTTCCCAGTGATTGGCTCGCGGGGGATCCGGAACACGATGTCCTCTGATCGTGGCTTAACTGGGGCCAAACGTGCCCGAGAAATCTGCGCCCCATTACTGCACGTTTATCCACGCCGGTTGATTTGTTGGTTATCTCCGGGTCTTCCGCTAGTCTTTGACCAGAAACCCGAGGAGGGTTTAGCAGCTGTTCTGTTCGGTGTCTTTCTGTTCGGTAAACCCTGCTCGATGCTATCTGCTCGGTGTTCTTCTGCTCGGTATAAGATTTGTTCGGTTCTTGGGGGGATTTTACCCGAGGAAGTCAATATGTCATATGACATCACCTCACCCCCCTAAAGTAAAGCAAGACGAGACTTTTGAAGTCTTGTTTTATTGTCTTCGGGTAAAATCCTAAACTTAACCTGCTCGGGATTTTTTGCCGCCCTTTTTTCCCGCTAAAAAATTTCAAATGTTGCGCGACGTTTCGTTTCCCGAGGCACCTTTATGACTGTTCATATGGTCCCCTCTATAAATACCCATCATTTTTCTTCATTTGTCTTACTTTGCTGCATTTTGCTTCCGAGCAAGCACCAGACGATCGAACAACTTTCCTCAGTAATCTTCCTTTTTCAATCACCAAGTATGGTTTCTTCCTCAGCCGACTCTTCATTGCAGGCGATAGATATGTTCAATGAGGGAGACGCTCTTAGCCCCTCTCCTCAACCATCTTCCTCTTCTTCTGATAGTGACAAAACTCTAAGCTCTTCTGCCGCGTCAGCTGCTCGTATACAAGAGCAGAGACTTGCTACAGAGCGAAATTTAGTTAAAGCCGGCGTTCCCTGGTTCGAGATCTTTGAGTCTGAGGTCAAATTGACTCAGCACCTCAGTAATATCCGAACTAAATGGGGGATTTCCGAGGGGACTTCTATTATTGCTCCCCCTTCCGGATCTCGTCCCCACTTACCCCCCAAGGGGTATTTTCCTATTTATATAGACCAGCTCCGAGGAGGCCTCCGTTTTCCTATCCCTCCTTTCTTTATTGAAGTAGCCTCCTACTTCTCTGTTTCCCTTAGTCAATTATTTCCCAATAGTTATCGATTATTAGCAGGCTTTTTTATAGTTCTTTCTTATCTGGGTTTTACCCCTACTCCCGAACTTTTTCATTATTTTTTTCAATTGAACAAGAAAGAGATCGGGCTCTTTTACTTTTCCTCCCGGACAGGGGTTGGCTTCCTCAAAAAATACCCCTCGTCCATAAAAAACTGGAAAAACTCTTACTTTTTTGCTCGTCCGCTCCAACCTTGGGATTGCCCTATGGAGTGGAGGGAAAATCTCCCGATGGGCAAGTCAATCAAGGGTCACTTGAGGAGGAACCGTATTTGTCGGTTCGTCGTGCACTTGGCGATCAGTGTTTTAATTTGATGTAGCTGATTGACGACGGACTGCTATACTTGTTCCAGTTGAGCCCGAAGGGTGTATCTTTGAAAATGCCCCTCGGTGAGTGCTTTTCAAGCAGTCTTCTTCGTTTTACTTTCGACTTATTATGTTCGGACTAATATTTCTCTGCTTTTTTAGAAACAAAAATGATGAAGGCTAGGATGGCCGAGAAGCTGAAGGAAAAGAGCCAGAAAGGCCAAACTTCTAAGGCTGTTACTACTCCTGCCCCTCCCCCGTCCGTCGAGATTGTGACTCCGCCTGAGGAGAGGGCTTCTCCCGAGAGGACTCAAGCTCTTCATTGTCGGAAGAGGGCTACTCCCGAAGGTCCAAGTTCTTCACCCCAAGCACCTCCCCTTAAAAAAATTTCTTCTTCCCTTATCCCTTCCGAACCTCGAGCCTCATCTCAACCCGCTCTCGGTGTTTCTCGGCCTACCTCGAGATATCATATCCCTTCGTGGACGTATTCTCCCACCGTTCCACTACTAAAAAAACCCGACCCCAAAGCCTCCCACTCCATTTTGTGCTACACCCCCAACTCAGCCGACCGTAAGTACCTCGGGGAACTGCCCTTCAGCAACTTGGTGAACGACTTCTCCTCCTCCTTTACTCAGGTAAATACTTTTTACCAATTAATCTGTTTTGCTTGTCTTTTTTCAATACATTCATTCGTCACTTTAATTTTGTATATGCTCTGATGCAGGCCCACATGATGGCGGGTGACCTTCTCACTCGTTTTCATTCAGTACGATTAGCTGATGGGCAGAACCAGAAGCGCATCAAGCAGTTGGAGAGTATGGGTGAGGAGCTGAAGAAAATAGTGAGTCTTCTGGAGGAGCGGCACTTGGCCCTGGTGTCAGCTCGGGATAAAGCGGAGAAGACCCTTGCAGAGGAGGGGACAAAATTCGCCGATCTGGAAAGTGCTAACTCTACTTTGTCGGAGCAGTATAAATGTAAGGACCCCCGTGCCCTAATCCCGTTATTAGTGTATTAATCTATACCATTAGTGCATATAGTCATGCTATCATGGGGATAAGCCATATGCAAGTGCTACACCATTTTATTGATCCATAAAATTTCTTGCATTCCATCCACATAATATGCAAATCCCCCAACCAATATTACATATATGACATGCACCCTCATAATACACTAATATGCTTGCAGTTCATTTAGCAATTCCACATTTAATTGCATGCAAACCATAAATGAACAGAGAGAGGCCGTAGCCCATTTATACATTCCATATACACGTAAAATTGTACTCACATAAGAGCACCCAATAAATAAGCGTGTATCTTATGTATAAAACACTACCGGATACCGTTACTGGTACTTCAATCCCGGAAGCACCTCCCAAGCACAGCTCGATCTCAACGCTGGATCTGTGTACTTATTCAACCGGCTCTGGTACATCGATCCTGGAAGTACCTCTATCAATAGCCCGAGCTCAACTCCAAAGCTATTGCTGCACCTGTGTTACCTGCCCCAACAGAGACAGCCCCCACACGGGGTGAGCATACCAATACCACCAATCCAAATAATCATAATATTACAATTCATAATTTACAAAATGTAAATGCCATGAATTTAAATGATACTCTCTGGATGGTATCATCCTCATCCGGGATCCCCTGTATTGTCCCTGTTCTCAAAATAACCAAACTCATCAAATTCCCAAAGCCAGTTAATTGCCACGTGGATTAACAAGTACCATTCCTATTATGCCAGTTCCATAATCCATATGGTAAAATCATTACATAAAAGACCATATATATCACATATGTCTAACCAATAATACCACAGTTCTATATCATAGCTCGCTCTACAATAGCGGCATCATCAACCCACGCCCGCTCAACAATAGCGGCGCCATAACCGATGATCGCTCAACAGCGATAACATCTCAATTGTTGCTCACTCAAAGCGGCGCTATATGATTCTCAGCATATTTCCATTTATCACAATTACCAAATGCTATACGTTTTATTGTCCATTTATCAAAAGCACCAGATACCATGCATTTCAATCTTCATTCATTGCAATTACCACATGCCATGCAATTCACAGTTGTAATATTATAATAGGCTATGCTCGTACGTTATACGTACCTTACGATTCCGTAGTTTGAGTCCAACCTTGCCTGAGTCCCACGACCCGATGAGTTAAGTGCTAACATGCAAATAACTCCCAATTAAACACAGGCATGCAATCACGTGCCCAAGCACGTTCACAACTTCCAAACCTATCGTCTATCCATGACGATGACCAAAATAAAAGTCCCTCGGCTAAGCATGTACCCAAAATATACCGTTTACAAGTTTAAAAGATAGCCAAAAACCCAACCAAAAATTCCGTTTAATTAATTTTGGCTCCACCAAATCCATTTTAAAAGTATAGCATTCCCATTGGAATGTAGACATTGCCCCGGAAACGGCCCCTTAAAACCTCGATTTCAAAATCCCGTCAATTTCCAAACGCCTCATTTAGCGCGATCGATCGCCCCTGTCCAGTGGGCAAAAACGCCTACACGCGATCGATCGCCACCCCTCGCGATCGATCGCCAACATGCTCGCGATCGATCGCCTAGACCATGCGATCGATCGCATGCACTGTTCATCGTCTTCGAAAATCTGAGTAGCTCGTCGCGATCGATCGCCTCTCCTTGGAGATCGATCGCCACCTGCAATTTTCCAGAAAACTCGAGTTTCCATGGTGTTTTTGACACCCAAACTCACAACCAACACCCCATACACCTCCAACACTTCAAATACACCATTTAAACCCAATAAAAACTCCCAAAAACCCAACATTGGATTTTAAGCAAAAATCCCCAAAACTCATAATCAACCAAAACCTCAACCAAAAACTACCACACCACAATCAAAACGAAGATAATGACGAGGGGAAGGTTAATACCTGATTATCTTCGAGAAATCGGCTCCTAGGACGAGCCTCTATCGATTTCGCCCATCAAAAGGGAAAGGGGAAGGGTTTGGGTGAGAGAGGCGAGAGAGAGGGAGAGGAGAGAAGAGAAATGGATTCCAAATGACGGAATCCCGAGTCCAACTGGTATATATAGCAAAAATGCCCCAGAATACCAATACCTCCACAAATACATCATGATTCCTTAAAAATCATCTGTTTTCAAAAACTCTCTCTCCAACATCAAATCTCCCTACTGGCCCCAACCTAAGGCACCCCGGACACCAAGTCCCACTAAAAACCCAACTCATAGGTTTTTCACCAAAATGAGAATACAATCTCATCCTTTGGATCCAACGATCCCAAATGCCCGATTTAACAACCTCGGGAGATGTCAAACCGCAATTAATTCCTAATTGCCACAATTAAAAATCCATCAAGGATTAATACCACACCGGGATTAACGCCATAAATCCCCGGACATCACAATTATCCCCCACTAATAAAATTTCATCCTCGAAATTTGCACCGGCATACCCTACGTAACACCAGGGTAACACAAACAAAGTAACGCCACAACCCCGATTCTGGACCACAATAGAATCGAATCATCAACTGCGAGAATACCAATCTCGCACCAAGCTCTACAATAGAGCAACGCCAAAACCAATATAAACCCGAAAGATAATAACATACCTCGATGTGATTCGTCCCGGAAGTCAGTCCACCATGACTGCAAATCAATCAAAACCCCATTGGTTCTAACATAGATATCTCTCCATGATATCCACCAATCGCCCACGATGCTTAACACACATCGTTATGATGGGAACCACTAGTATACAACAGTATACTTCACAGAAAATCCGGTTTCGCTTCCCAGCCCATCTCCTCCAAAGGAGTAGTTGCACCACTTGCAACCCGGACCGGGTTACCCACGGTCACTGATCCACACAAAACACATCACCTAGGATGTTTACACCGGTGTGTTCCAAGAAATCATATCTTGGTCCCGACACACCATCAAGACTCCACAAAGTCTCAAGTTCCACAGAGGTCATGCAAAACAGACAGTTGCATTCCTGCCACACGTGTCAATCCACGACACTAAACAAATCCAAGTACTGGCCATCCTTCGTTTATCCTGGGATTTGACAATCCTAAAACAGGAAGGCTATCGAATTATCCAACAAGAATTACCATGGTCTCAAAACACGACAATCCCTCCTCAGAGGGAGTCAACCGTACCTCACGATCATTCCTCAGAATACATCGTGCCATCGAGATTACCGCTCTTGAGGTTCCACAATCTCACACCGGAGATTAACCAAACCAAGCATACAAACTCGACGTTCAACAAGGAACAAAATAAAGTTGGCATTCGTATACTCACACGGCATACATGCCCATACACCAACACAACATGCATACTCAATGCCATAGACTCGGGTATCTCCAATCATACCCAAATCCCAAAACCGACTGTCAAACCTCGATCATTCTCACCCCACGGAAAATGATGGTTGACAAACCAAAGGGTGTGATCTCAACATCAACACCACACGAATTAAAACAACGAATCTCCCCAAAAGATTCAACCGGTAGGTATAATAATACCACCTTCCTCTCAAGGAAAATGTCATGAATCCATGATCCTCCAATCATCGAACCACCGTTCGGAAACCTGGATATATCTACCAAAATATATCGCGGAACTAAAAGTACGCAATTGGTTCAAATAGTGCCTCAAAGCAACTATTACCAAAACGAAACCCGTATACGCCATGTATACCCAACCTAGTATTGCTCTGTACTAATACCATAGTACTACACGATCTCGAGCATTACCCCAGAGACGTCTCCTCGAACGTCTCACCGGAAGTACGAAGCCATCACATAGCCCAACACTAGTAGGGCTTACCCCGGTTGATTCACCATCAACCATCAACCAATGCCAGCTATCTCCATGACAGTGCAACCCAAAGCTCCCCAAGAGATAGAATCAATATAGTAGTGTCACCCCACTAACTATATCTCACAAACCATTGTGACTCCCGTTGCATTCCACATGCAAGGATGCTCAACCAGAGCTAACCACGACTTGTTGACACTCACGTTGGTAATACCAACAAAATTGAGCTGTCCCAGTACAAGTCACTCAAAACATTTGACGTATAAACGTCCCCGTGAGGTATTCCATACCTCAAACACCATGCCACATAGAGACTACAAGAGTCTATCATAACCCTCAACGTATCTCCATACAATCCACCCAGCTCGCATCCAACGAGCAGCATAAAGGCTAACACAAGCACACTAAACATTGCAACCATACCCGGCTAGCGATCCGCTGGCCCCATAGGCTCATACCAACCTACCAACGTGGCACACGTCACAACCCGGTATACCATACCGTACAAACCATTAGAGTTGTGGGTCATCACCCAACATATCTCTAAAACACCAAAGCACAATGGACATCCAGGTGTCCTTGCTTAACTACCATGCAATCCTAATCCATTAGGATTTATTCCACACCCTCACGGTGGGTGTGCCCATTCCTATCACACATCACAACAACAAGCGAGTAGTTTCATCAATGACTATTCTTACCACCAATCACTTGGCCTTAGCCATCCCAACGAGCATACCCAAGGGTATCATTGCTCGACAAATATTTACCTCTATAACATGATGCGGTACACTCACCGGTACAATGCATCCAATGCTCCATCGAGCAAACCTGCTCGGAAAAGGTCTCGTCAACTAGTGACCCAGACTCTACCATGTGCCCACCATCGGCACTCAAACCATACAACCAAATACATAATCACGAATGTATTATTCGCCAAGACGACACCACGCGTCCACATAGACATCCCAAATAACATCGTCAACCACATGACGGCTCATGTCGATATACGACATCCATAATCTCATCGTCAAACACATGACGGCACATGTCGATATACGACATCCATAATCTCATCGTCAAACACATGACGGTATAAAACAACACATGGAATTCACAATAATGATATCAAAAGTAATTTGACATACCTCATCGCTATCAAAATAGCGGAATACCTGTATCCATCGTCCACTAGCGGTATATAAGCAGCATCCATCGCTCGTAGGCGGCATAATCCAGTGCTACACACATAGCGGTATAATCCATCGCTATAGAATCAGTGGCATAAAACGTCGCCAAAGAATATCCGGCGGTATGAAGCATCGCCATAGATGTAGCGGAATGTACCATCGCTATATGATACCTGGCGGCATAAACCATTGCCATAGAATACCCGGTGGTATGAACCATCGCCAATAGAATAGCGGAATAAGCCATCGCTATGATACCCGGCGGCATGAACCATCGCCAATAAAACACCCGGCGGCATGAACCATCGCCAATAGAATAACCGGCGGCATGAACCATCGCCAATAGAATACCCGGCGGCATGAACCATCGCCAATAGAATAGTGGAATAATCGCGGACTCAAGAGGCACTCACACTCATTTAGTACTTTGTTCCCGATCCCATCGCTACGTCATGACAGCGGCATCATCGCTTCGACGTGACAGCGGCATGTATCATCGCTTCGACACGACGGCGGCATCATCGCTTCGACATGATGGTGTTACCATCGTTCCGGCATGACAACGGAAATACCCCTCGCTTTACATGACAGCGGAAATACCCCTCGCTTCGACAATACCACCGGAAAATAATATCCATCGCTATTAATATGACAGCGGCCGTGTTCTTCGCTTCATATTAGCGGCAAATATTCTCTCATCGCTATGGTATGACAGCGGCAAGTATTCACATCGCTACGCCATAAAGCGGCAAGTACACGCATGCAACCGTAATGCATATCCCGTGTCCCAATAATTGTTTCGGCACGACAGCGGCATCATCGCTTCGACGTGACAGCGGCATTTACCATCGCTTCGACACGACAGTGGCATCATCGCTTCGATGTGCATGCAACCGTAATGCATAACCCGTATTCCCATAAACATCGCCATGAGTGTATTTTAATGCACCTCGCTCCAACATTTAGCGGCAAAGCATTAGAATCATCACTCCGATGTATATCTATGCAACCGTAATGCATAGTCCATGTCTCATAAGACCCTGCAACCACCATGGTTAGCAATAACATATTCCAATTATGAACACATATCATAAACGCACATAAGCAATATAGTTGTGCCACGCAACACTAACTACCATGATGCATAAGTATGTGCTTCTCATTCCCATTATCAGTTTCCTAGGCCCTCAACAGCCCCAAAGAGCTAACCACTGCTCTGATACCACTAATGTAAGGACCCCCGTGCCCTAATCCCGTTATTAGTGTATTAATCCATACCATTAGTGCATATAGTCATGCTATCATGGGGATAAGCCATATGCAAGTGCTACACCATTTTATTGATCCATAAAATTCCTTGCATTCCATCCACATAATATGCAAATCCCCCAACCAATATTAAATATATGACATGCACCCTCATAATACACTAATATGCTTGCAGTTCATTTAGCAATTCCACATTTAATTGCATGCAAACCATAAATGAACAGAGAGAGGCCGTAGCCCATTTATACATTCCATATACACGTAAAATTGTACTCACATAAGAGCACCCAATAAATAAGCGTGTATCTGATGTATAAAACACTATACTGGATACCGTTACTGGTACTTCAATCCCGGAAGCACCTCCCAAGCACAGCTCGATCTCAACGCTGGATCTGTGTACTTATTCAACCGGCTCTGGTACCTCGATCCTGGAAGTACCTCTATCAATAGCCCAAGCTCAACTCCAAAGCTACTGCTGCACCATGAATTTAAATGATACTCCCTGGATGGTATCATCCTCATCCGGATCCCCTGTATTGTCCCTGTTCTCAAAATAACCAAACTCATCAAATTCCCAAAGCCAGTTAATCGCCACGTGGATTAACAAATACCATTCCTATTATGCCAGTTCCATAATCCATATGGTAAAATCATTACATAAAAGACCATATATATCACATATGTCTAACCAATAATACCACAGTTCTATATCATAGCTCGCTCTACAATAGCGGCATCATCAACCCACGCCCGCTCAACAATAGCGGCGCCATAACCGATGATCGCTCAACAGCGATAACATCTCAATTGTTGCTCACTCAAAGCGGCGCTATATGATTCTCAGCATATTTCCATTTATCACAATTACCAAATGCTATACTTTTTATTGTCCATTTATCAAAAGCACCATATACCATGCATTTCAATCTTCATTCATTGCAATTACCACATGCCATGCAATTCACAGTTGTAATATTATAATAGGCTATGCTCGTACGTTATACGTACCTTACGATTCCGTAGTTTGAGTCCAACCTTGCCTGAGTCCCACGACCCGATGAGTTAAGTGCTAACATGCAAATAACTCCCAATTAAATACAGGCATGCAATCACGTGCCCAAGCACGTTCACAACTTCCAAACCTATCGTCTATCCATGACGATGACCAAAATAAAAGTCCCTCGGCTAAGCATGCATAATACCCAAAATATACCGTTTACAAGTTTAAAAGATAGCCAAAAACCCAACCAAAAATTCCGTTTAATTAATTTTGGCTCCACCAAATCCATTTTAAAAGTATAGCATTCCCATTGGAATGTAGACATTGCCCCGGAAACGGCCCCTTAAAACCTCGATTTCAAAATCCCGTCAATTTCCAAAATTACAAAAAAAAATAAAACCTTACGGGCGGCGATCGATCGCCTCATTTAGCGCGATCGATCGCCCCTGTCCAGTGGGCAAAAACGCCTACACGCGATCGATCGCCACCCCTCGCGATCGATCGCCAACATGCTCGCGATCGATCGCCTAGACCATGCGATCGATCGCATGCACTGTTCATCGTCTTCGAAAATCTGAGTAGCTCGTCGCGATCGATCGCCTCTCCTTGGAGATCGATCGCCACCTGCAATTTTCCAGAAAACTCGAGTTTCCATGGTGTTTTTGACACCCAAACTCACAACCAACACCCCATACACCTCCAACACTTCAAATACACCATTTAAACCCAATAAAAACTCCCAAAAACCCAACATTGGATTTTAAGCAAAAATCCCCAAAACCCATAATCAACCAAAACCTCAACCAAAAACTACCACACCACAATCAAAACGAAGATAATGACGAGGGGAAGGTTAATACCTGATTATCTTCGAGAAATCGGCTCCTAGGACGAGCCTCTATCGATTTCGCCCATCAAAAGGGAAAGGGGAAGGGTTTGGGTGAGAGAGGCGAGAGAGAGGGAGAGGAGAGAAGAGAAATGGATTCCAAATGATGGAATCCCGAGTCCAACTGGTATATATAGCAAAAATGCCCCAGAATACCAATACCTCCACAAATACATCATGATTCCTTAAAAATCATCTGTTTTCAAAAACTCTCTCTCCAACATCAAATCTCCATACTGGCCCCAACCTAAGGCACCCCGGACACCAAGTCCCACTAAAAACCCAACTCATAGGTTTTTCACCAAAATGAGAATACAATCTCATCCTTTGGATCCAACGATCCCAAATGCCCGATTTAACAACCTCGGGAGATGCCAAACCGCAATTAATTTCTAATTGCCACAATTAAAAATCCATCAAGGATTAATACCACACCGGGATTAACGCCATAAATCCCCGGACATTACAATAAATCCCTGGCCGAGCAACATCAAGCTGTCTCTGAGAAACTTGCTCAAGAGAAATCTTCCATTGCTGCTCGTATGGAAGAATTCTAGCTCTCGAAGAAGGCCGAGTTTTTGAAGTCTCCAGAGTACAGCAACATGGTGGCTGACCGTGCTTACAAGTTTTTTGATCACGGATTTGAAGCATGTGTCAGCCAATTTGGATCTCAAGACTACCCTCCCGAAGGGGCTAAAAAAGATTTTATTGATGTAAGTGCTGCTTTGGAAAGCCTCCCTGAGGAGCTTTTTCCCCCGTAGGGTAGAGCTTTTACATTTTCTTGTATTTCTTTTTCGTTCATGAATAAAATCATTTACTTGTAATTCCAAACAAGCTCGCTACCCTGAGCATAAACACATAGGCAATTTAAGTTTAAACGTGGACCAAACATTTCGATCCCACGAGTAAACAACTAAAATTCCGAACAAGCTCGCTACCCCGAGCATAAACACTTAGGCAATTTTAAGTTTAAACGTGGACCAAACATCCCGATCCCACGAGTAAACAACTAAAATTTTGAACAAACTCGCTACCCCGAACATAAACACTTAGGCAATTTTAAGTTTAAACGTGGACCAAACATTCCGATCCCACGAGTAAACAACTAAAATTCCGAACAAGCTCGCTACCCCGAGCATAAACACTTAGGCAATTTTAAGTTTAAATGTGGACCAAACATCCCGATCCCACGAGTAAACAATTAAAATTTCGAACAAACTCGCTACCCCCAGCATAAACACTTAGGCAATTTTAAGTTTAAACATGGACCAAACATCCCGATCCCACGAGTAAACCGATGATAATTTAACGTTTAAACGTGGACCAAACATCCCGATCCCATGAGTAAACCGATGATAATTTAACGTTTAAACGTGGACCAAACATCCCGATCCCACGAGTAAACAACTAAAATTCCGAACAAGCTCGCTGCCTCGAACATAAACACTTAGGCAATTTTAAGTTTAAACGTGGACCAAACATCCCGATCCCACGAGTAAACAATTAAAATTCCAAACAAGCTCGCTACCCCCGAGCATAAACACTTAGGCAATTTTAAGTTTAAAACATGGACCAAACATCCCGATCCCACGAGTAAACAATTAAAATTCCGAACAAGCTCGCTACCCCGAGCACAACCACTTGGGCAATTTTAAGTTTAAAACGTGGACCAAACATCCCGATCCCACGAGTAAACAACTAAAATTCCGAACAAGCTCGCTACCCCGAGCACAACCACTTGGGCAATTTTAAGTTTAAAATGTGGACCAAATATCCCGATCCCACGAGTAAACAATTAAAAATACGAACAAGCTCGCTGATGTGACTAGAAATAGACACATCTTTAGTGCTTAATTGTCTACGATTTGGTAGGTTTTGATGGATAAATTGATATGTATGCTACCTAATCGTATATTTGTGTAATTGTAGGTACAATCGAAGAAAACGAGCTAAAAATGATGTATAAAGACCAAGAAGAGACATGGGCATGACAAGGACTAAAAGTTGATCAAGAAAAGAGCAAAAATGTAATTTTGAAGAAGGAGATCGATTGCCACGAAGAGGAGATCGATCGCCTATGGACAGAAACATTTGCATCAAATTTGAAGAGCCAGCGATCGATCGCGAAGAAGGGGCGATCGATCGCCAAAGTCTACTGGAGCTCGGCGATCGATCGCCACTTTATAGCGATCGATCGCCTCAAGGGTTTTTCCGAAAAAAATAATGCAGCGATCGATCGCCACATTCAAGGCGATCGATCGCCGAGGAGTCCGGAAATAAGGAAATTAGGTCTTTTACCATGTTTAAAAGGTTGTAACCTATTTTATCAGTCACCAACCCCCATAACTCGAAATTATTGAGTTTTTGATAGTTTTTCATACTCTTAGAATAATTTGAGATTTTAGATTAATTTTCTTTCAAGTTTTCTTCAAGAACAACGAAGAACGGAACCGGAATCGACAAGCCGGAATCGTGATCCCTTTTAGTAAATCTTTCTTCTCTTATTAGTTTGATGTTTTTTAGATTAATTTTGATTGTTGTTAATCTAGTTATGAGTAGCTAAATACTTTTGTGATTCTCGGTTAAGGAAAACGATACATTGGATGTTTACGATTCTTGTGAGATAAGTTTTGATTGTTGATTTGCATTGAGTATCAATTGTTTTTCTGATTTGATTGTCATGATTGTTATGCATGATTGTTGGACTGATCACCTAGCTATTGTTCATACAATTTAAAGCTAAATTAGATATCAAATACGGAATCGTTTGATCCCTCTAATTTACGAAGCAGCTAAGATTGATTAAATTCCGTTTGTGAGTTTGTTAAATTCTTAGGGTAAACAATTGACTAGATTAAACATAGACGCTTGGATTATGTTGTTTAGCTTCATCGATCTCACTAGTTCATATGCTATCATCGATTTAAATCTTAATCGCTTGTATTTTGATTGATTGTGTGATAAGGGTTAAACTAGAACGCTTGGGCTACTTAACTAAACTTAAGGTGAGATCGGACTTTGATTATTGGATTAAACGTCCACGATGAATATTCATTTGGAAATTGAACCATTTGTGAAGATCGATGATCGAGATAGTAAACGCCAATTGTAAAGTGAACCGAAAACCGAGAATCGCACTTTTCTCATAAGTTAATTCATCTAGCTAATTTTGCATATTAGTTTAATTTTGCATCGTAGTATTATTACTTTGACTTCAAAACCCCTTTTTATTTTTGTTTGCATAAGTTAACACAAAGATATAACCTTCCTCGTGGGATCGATCCCTACTCACGCTACTACATTCATTACTGTTATTAACTTGAGAGGGTTAATTTGGGCGTACGCGATAAACGCTACCAAATTTTGGCGCCGTTGCCGGGGAAGGCAATTTTATTAATTTGTGTTAACTTTTATTGATATTCTTCTTCCCGTGCTTTTTACCTGTTTGTTCATGCACGCAGGCGAGTTTTCATTTGAGGAGGACGAACATCAATACGATCCCGAGATAGAAAGGACTTTATACCACCTAAGAAGAGAAAATCGAAGACAAGTGAAAGAAGAAGAGGAAAGGACCATCATGGCAGAGAATCAAAGCCTACGACAACTAGCTAATCCTACTTTGGATCAGCAGCCTCTCTGCATAACCTTTCCTACACTTGCTACTAATATAAATTTTGAATTAAAATCTGGCCTAATACATCTTTTACCTTCTTTTCATGGCCTTGCAGGTGAGGATCCGCATAAGCATTTGATGGAATTCCATGTAGTGTGCACTACAATGAAGCCGACTGGAATAACCAAGGAACAAATCAAATTACGTGCTTTTCCGTTCTCTTTGAAGGACGCGGCTAAAGATTGGCTCTTCTATTTACCTTATGGATCCATCACTACATGGAACGAGCTGAAAAGAACCTTCTTGGAGAAATACTTTCCTGCATCAAGAGCGATGAATATCCGCAAAGATATATACGGCATTAGACAACTCCAAGAGGAATCACTGCATGAATATTGGGAGCACTTCAAAAAGCTTTGTGCAAGCTGCCCTCAACATCAGATAAGTGAACATTTACTGATTCAATATTTTTATGAGGGTCTTTTGCCAAATGACAGGAATTTGGTGGACGCTGCTAGTGGAGGAGCATTTGTAGACAAGACGCCAACGGAAGCAAGACACTTGATTGCGAACATGGCAGCCAACTCTCAACAGTTTGGAACTGCTCGATCGGACCATAAACTTAGGAAGCAAGGCGAGGTAAATGTTTCTAGCCTCGAACAACAATTGATTGATTTAACAGGTATTGTGAAACAACTTGCGATCGAATGGGACAAAGTGCTAAGGTATGTGGAATTTGTGCACTACCGAGTCATCCAACTGACGCTTGCCCCAAACTTCAAGAACCTTCATTTGAGGAAGCAAATTTGGCAGGCGGATTTCCGGGACAACCACAACGGAAGTATGATCCCTATTCTAGCACTTACAACCCAGGATGGCGAGATCATCCAAATTTGAGATATGGGAATCAAAATGCGCCACAGATGCAACAACACCCACCACCATATAAGCCACCATTCCAAAGGCCACAACAAGCCATTCCAACCCCAACACCTGGTGAGTATTTAGAAAATATTGTTAAGGAACTTGCTAATGGATCTCTAAAATTTCAACAGGAGACAAGAACAAGCATCCAAAGCTTGACTACTCATATGGGTCAGATGGCAACAGCAATAAATCGCATTGAGTCTCAAAGATCAAACACTCTCCCGTCACAGCCGGAGGTGAACCCCAGGGAGAATGTGAGCGCTATCACTTTGAAGATGAGCGAAGATACCGCTGAGGAGAAGGTGGTATTGATGCCACTCAAGCAAGAAGAGATGAAGGATATGGAGAAGGACGTTGAAGAGCCCATAGAGAAGGAACCACCGGGTAAGTTCCCTAAATTTTCTGAATATAAAATTGAACCCCCATTCCCCCTTGCTTTTAAGGAAAATAGGAAAGATGAGGATATCAAGGAACTCTACGAGACTTTCCGACGTTGTGAGGCAAACGCTCCACTACATGATGCCATGATGAAGATACCTCGATGTGCGAGATTTTTGAAGGAAGTTTGGAAAGCGGGTAAGAACAAGGAACACAAAGGGTGCCCCAAGATCAAACTAGATGAGAATGTTTCGGCGGTCATCCAAAGAAACATTCCCACAAAATGCAAGGACCCCGGTATGTTCTCTATTCCCTGTGTGATAGGAACCACTAGAATTGAGAAGGCGATGCTAGATTTAGGATCTTCCATTAATGTCATGCCTTAATCAATCTACACTCAACTAAAACCTGGACCTTTGAAAAGAAATAACACTATGATTCAATTAGCTGATAAGTCCACGGTTATACCTAGCGGGATAGTAGAGGACATACTTGTGCATGTAGAGAATTTGGTCTTCCCCGCCGATTTCTATGTTTTAGACATGGAAAATGGTGATCCATCTAGCCCCATTCTTTTAGGGAGACCATTCTTGAAAACATCAAAATCTGTGATCGACGTGAGTAGCGGCCTGTTAACAATAGAGTCTAATGGTGAAATTGCAAAATTTAATATCTATGAACCCATTAAAACTCACGAGCATTCTAGTTACGCTACTGATATAAATGATGCATATGATTCTGATTTTGATAATGATGAATTGTGGGAGATGGGAAAGGCTACTGATGGCCTTGATGATAACGGAGGTATGGATTCTCACCCTGTGCATACTGTTCATACTATTGCTGCTTTATCTATTCATGATACTGCTGACTCTCGCTCTTCTCACTTGCAGAATCGTACCATTGAAAAGAAGCACTCCCGGATCGACCACAGCAAGCCACATATGTTGAAGGAGGAACAAGGACTGAGGACGCCCACTCAAAGGCGAACAAACCGAAATTCAAGGGAATCAAGAAGATATTGAGGTGGAAGAAGAAGGATAGAGCGACACTGCATCACCCACCTTGATAGAGGACTGGCGTCGGGCCACCGACGTTAAACAGAGGCGCTGCTTGGGAGGCAACCCAAGGGGAGTTAGTTTCCCTTTTACCCTTTTATTTTTTTGTTTTTTTGTTTTTTAGTTTAAACTTTTCTCTTTTCTTGTATTTTTTTGTCTTACATTGGGGACAATGTAAGATTTAAGTATGGGGGAGGGATTAGTAGTGTGTTATTGTTTTTCTTATTTCAAAAATACAAAAAAAAAATCAAAAAATTTAAAATTTTGAGCTCATAGTAGTAATGAACACATGCTTAGAATCACTAGCCCATGATGAAACCTAATTGATATCATGCATGCTTTTGAACATAGGTGAATTGTTAACTTTGGAACACTTTGAACTCTAATGCAAAGTGTACTTTGACTTAGTAAGTTGAATATTTTGAGCACATTATTGTCATGACTTGTGAAGTGTGCATAGCTTAGTGAAGATTGTGTGAACTTTGTGATAGTCTTAAGAAGTCTCTAATACATGCTAGAACTTAACTACATACTCTTTGAGGCGTATATCTAGACTACTTGCAAGCATGAAAGTGATATAGGCAATCTTTGATGCGTTTGAGCCTTTCAAGCCTACCATGTAAACAAAATCATTCTCTAGTACCTATTTTGAGCCTTAAATGTAAAAGAATGGTAGTATGCTAAGCATACTAAAGACCCCCATTCAATATTTCTTGACTAGCTTATCATCCTCCCCTTTAAGCCTAAATGTAATTAATCCATACCTTTTAAGGGAGTATGATGTATTTCATTCAAATGCACTTGGGAATCATTGAAGTAAATTTGTGAGCTTAATTGTCAAAAGAATGGAATGCATGAAAGAAAAAGGGATGCCTTGAAAAAATAGATAAAAATATGACTCCAAGGGGAGCCAAGGCACAAAAGAAGCAAAGTGTTGAAATAAACCTTGTGAAAAAGAACAAAGTTGAAAAATTCATACAAGGAGAAAAGCTTTTAGTGTGCATTTCATCATACTCTCTTGTTTGAATATCTTTTCCCTTTCTTTCATAAGCCAATACCTAGGCCAAGCTACAAGCTAATAAAGACCTACTTGATTTGTGTTTGCAAGTGGCTAAGATAGTGGAGAAGAGGGTGCAAGTGAGCTTATACTTGTGTTGGTGTACAACTTGAACTATTGTAGGTTTACATTTGTTGGATCTATAATTTGCATACGACATTTGTTTATGACCACACGCACGTTCACTACTTCGTTGGGTACGAAATGTTTAGGGATTGAACTTGTTCCACTGTTAACTTTTCACCGCCGTTCATTATTTATGCATGTTAAAATTGTTGAGGCATTAAAGTGAGGACAAGTTGCTTTGTTATGAACCTATGAGCCAACCAAAAATATTGTAGTTTTATTTGTTTACTCGAGGTCGAGTAAAGAGTAAGTATGGGGGAGTTTGATGTGACTAGAAATAGACACATCTTTAGTGCTTAATTGTCTACGATTTGGTAGGTTTTGATGGATAAATTGATATGTATGCTACCTAATCGTATATTTGTGTAATTGTAGGTACAATCGAAGAAAACGAGCTAAAAATGATGTATAAAGACCAAGAAGATACATGGACATGACAAGGACTAAAAGCTGATCAAGAAAAGGGCTAAAATGTAATTTTGAAGAAGGAGATCGATTGCCACGAAGAGGAGATCGATCGCCTATGGACAGAAACATTTGCATCAAATTTGAAGAGCCAGCGATCGATCGCGAAGAAGGGGCGATCGATCGCCAAAGTCTACTGGAGCTCGGCGATCGATCGCCACTTTATAGCGATCGATCGCCTCAAGGGTTTTTCCGAAAAAAATAATGCAGCGATCGATCGCCACATTCAAGGCGATCGATCGCCGAGGAGTCCGGAAATAAGGAAATTAGGTCTTTTACCATGTTTAAAAGGTTGTAACCTATTTTATCAGCCACCAACCCCCATAACTCGAAATTATTGAGTTTTTGATAGTTTTTCATACTCTTAGAATAATTTGAGATTTTAGATTAATTTTCTTTCAAGTTTTCTTCAAGAACAACGAAGAACGGAGCCGGAATCGACAAGCCGGAATCGTGATCCCTTTTAGTAAATCTTTCTTCTCTTATTAGTTTGATGTTTTTTAGATTAATTTTGATTGTTGTTAATCTAGTTATGAGTAGCTAAATACTTTTGTGATTCTCGGTTAAGGAAAACGATACATTGGATGTTTACGATTCTTGTGAGATAAGTTTGATTGTTGATTTGCATTGAGTATCAATTGTTTTTCTGATTTGATTGTCATGATTGTTATGCATGATTGTTGGACTGATCACCTAGCTATTGTTCATACAATTTAAAGCTAAATTAGATATCAAATACGGAATCGTTTGATCCCTCTAATTTACGAAGCAGCTAAGATTGATTAAATTCCATTTGTGAGTTTGTTAAATTCTTAGGGTAAACAATTGACTAGATTAAACATAGACGCTTGGATTATGTTGTTTAGCTTCATCGATCTCACTAGTTCATATGCTATCATCGATTTAAATCTTAATCGCTTGTATTTTGATTGATTGTGTGATAAGGGTTAAACTAGAACGCTTGTGCTACTTAACTAAACTTAAGGTGAGATTGGACTTTGATTATTGGATTAAACGTCCACGATGAATATTCATTTGGAAATTGAACCATTTGTGAAGATCGATGATCGAGATAGTAAACGCCAATTGTAAAGTTAACCGAAAACCGAGAATCGCACTTTTCTCATAAGTTAATTCATCTAGATAATTTTGCATATTAGTTTAATTTTGCATCGTAGTATTATTACTTTGACTTCAAAACCCCTTTTTATTTTCGTTTGCATAAGTTAACACAAAGATATAACCTTCCTCGTGGGATCGATCCCTACTCACGCTACTACATTCATTACTGTTATTAACTTGAGAGGGTTAATTTGGGCGTATGCGATAAACGCTACCACTCGCTACCCCGAGCATAAACACTTAGGCAATTTTAAGTTTAAAACGTGGACCAAACATCCCGATCCCACGAGTAAACACTAAAATTCCGAACAAGCTCGCTACCCCGAACACCACCACTTAGGCAATTTTAAGTTTAAACGTGGACCAAACATCCCGATCCCACGAGTAAACAACTAAAATTTTGAACAAGCTCGCTACCCCGAGCACCACCACTTAGGCAATTTTAAGTTTAAACGTGGACCAAACATCCCGATCCCACGAGTAAACAACTAAAATTCCGAACAAGCTCGCTATCCCGAGCATAAACACTTAGGCAATTTTAAGTTTAAACGTGGACCAAACATCCCGATCCCACGAGCAAACCGATGATAACTTAACGTTTAAACGTGGACCAAACATCCCGATCCCACGAGTAAACCGATGATAATTTAACGTTTAAACGTGGACCAAACATCCCGATCCCACGAGTAAACCGATGATAATTTGACGGTTAAACGTGGACCAAACATCCCGATCCCACGAGTAAATCGATGATAAGTTCACGTTTAAACGTGGACCAATCATCCCGATCTCACGAGTAAATCGACGATGATTTAACGTTTAAACATGGACCAAACATCCCGATCCCACGAGTAAACCGATGATAATTTAACGTTTAAACGTGGACCAAACATCCCGATCCCACGAGTAAATCATTAAAATTCCGAACAAGCTCAATGAATCAAATACTTTCATTTTATTACTGCTAAATTCATAATTAAAATAACAAAGAAAGATTACACAAATATTTCTTCAAGTTATGAATGTTCCAAGGTCTTACCAACTTCCGACCTTCATGATCTTCCAGCATGTAGGCTCCTCTTCCGATCACTTCCTTGATTTTGTAAGGGCCCTCCCATTTGGGTGCTAACTTTTTCACCTCACCAGTAGGATTCGTTCTTCGTAACACCAAATCCCCGACTTGAAATGTTCTTGGGCGAACCCTTCTGTTATAAGCATTGGTAATCCTTACCTTATACAGCTCTGTTCTTGCTACAGCTTGTTCTCTTAGTTGATCAATCTCATCTAACTCTTGCTTTCTTCTACCCTCATTCTGCTCTGGATTATAACATTGCACTCGGAGAGATTCAACTCCAATTTCTGCTGGAATGAGGGCCTCTGAGCCGTATACCAGACTATATGGAGTTTCCCCTGTAGATACCCGAGGAGTTGTTCGATAGGCCCATAAGACTCCAGGTAGTTCGTTTACCCATTCTCCTCGGCCCCTTCCAGCTTCGTCTTAATCCCATGTAATAGAATACGGTTAATAACTTCGACTTGCCCATTTGACTGCGGGTAGGCCACTGACGTGAATACTTGCTTGATTCTCATATCCTCGCACCATTCCTGTACTTTCTTTCCCTGAAACTGCCTTCCATTATCAGAAATCATTCTCCTCGGTATTCTGAACCGACATACTATGCTTCTCCATAGGAATCTAATAATTTCCTCCTCAGTTATTTTTGCTAAAGGCTCAGCTTCCACCCATTTCATAAAGTACTCAACTGCTACTAGGAGGAATTTTCTTTGTCCCGTGGCAAGAGGAAAAGGTCCGACGATGTCCATCCCCCATTGATCGAAGGGACAGGAAGTAACACTGCTATTTAAGACCTCTGCAGGTATATGAGATAAATTTGCATGTTTTTGGCAATTGTTACACTTTTTAACAATTTCTTCGGCATTCTCTCATATACTGGGCCAATAGTATCCTGCTCGAAGAGCTTTCTGATATAACATATTGCTTCCCAAATGATTTCCACAGCAGCCTTCGTGATTCTCCTTTAGCAAATGTTCTCCTTCTTGTACTGATGTACATTGCAAGAAGGGAGTTGAAAATCCCTTTTTGAACAATTTGCCTTCTGCTAACACGAAACGCCTCTCCAGTCTCTTCACCCGAGCAGCTTCCTTCGTATCTAATGGCAATACCTTGTTTTTCAAGAATTTAATGATATGCTCTCGCCAATCGGATATAATACAAGGCTCCAAATTCATTATGTTGTTAATAGCTATGTGCGAGACCAAAAGATTTTGTACAGTACTTTCATATTCTTCCACTCATGAATGGAACTGGCCAACTTCGCGAGTGTATCTGCTCGGTTATTATCTTCTCGTGGTATTTGCTTCAATTCCACTTCCTGGAACTGAGTCATCAATACTTGAGCATTCTCCACATATTTTTTTAATTTTTCTTCTTTCACCTTGTATACCCCATTTACCTGCTGAACAACCAGCATTGAATCCATGAACACTTTTACTTTCCGAGCTCCGGCGTCTAATGCTACTTGTAAGCCTGATAGGAGAGCTTCGAATTCGGCCTCATTGTTTGAGGAATGAAAACCGAACTGAATAGCTATGGCAATTTCCTCTCCTTCTGAACTGATAAGTATAATTCCTGCACCGCTTCCTATTTGAGTAGATGATCCATCTACAAATAGGCTCCAATCTTTTTCTTCACGAGTATGAGTCACTTCGACCAAGAAATCCGATAAGGCTTGAGCTTTGATGGTAGTCCGAGGCTGATAAGAAATATCGAACTCACTCAATTCTGTGGCCCATTTCACCATCCGTCCTGAAATTTCTGCTTTTGACAAGAGCCTTCGCAAAGGAGTGCTCGTCACCACCATGATAGGGTAAGATAAGAAATACGGCCAAAGCCTTCTTGCAGTGATCACGAGAGCCAAGGCTAATTTTTCGATTTCAGGTATCTCTGTTTGGCTCCTTGCAAAGCTCGACTGACATAATATACCGGTTGCTACTGCCCTAACTTCTCTTGAATTAACACCGAGCTGACAACTTCCTCGGTTACCGACAAGTAGACGAGGAGGGTTTCATTGTGCTCGGGTTTATTCATTAATGGTAACTGAGCTAGATATTCTTTCAAGTCCTCGAAAGCTTTCTGACACTGATCATCCCACTCAAACTGCATTCCTCGCCTTAACGCTTTAAAGAAAGGCAAACTCCTATCAGCCGATCGAGATATGAATCGACTAAGCGCCGCTATTCTTCCTGCTAACCTTTGTACCTCGTTCAATGTCCGAGGAGGATTCATTTCTCGGATTGCTCGGATTTTCTCAGGGTTAGCTTCCACACCTCTCTCTGTCACCATGTACCCCAAGAATTTTCCACTATGAATTCCGAAAGTGCATTTGGCGGGATTTAATTTCTTGCCAAATCTTCTTAAAGTGGCAAAGACCTCCTCCATATCTTCGATCAGATTTTGGGCCTTCTTGCTTTTGATCAGGGCGTCATCGACATAAACCTCCACGTTCCGCCCTATTTGATCTCTGAACATCTTATCCATTAGTCTCTGATAAGTGGCCCCAGCATTTTTCAGTCCGAAGGGCATTACGACATAGCAAAAAGTTCCTCCCGCTGTGACAAAGCTAACCTTAGACTGATCCTCGTGGGCTAAGGGGATTTGATGATATCCCTGATAAGCATCCATAAGACATAACAGCTCGTGTCCCGCAGTAGAGTCCACTAATTGATCGATCCTCGGCAATGGATAACAATCTTTGGGACATGCTTTGTTCACGTCCCGAAAATCTACGCACATCCTCCACCTGTCTCCTGCTTTAGGTACTAGAACTACATTTGAGAGCCATGTAGGGAAACTAATCTCTCGTATATGACCT
This sequence comes from Haberlea rhodopensis, assembly GCA_907163345.1. NCBI lineage: Eukaryota > Viridiplantae > Streptophyta > Magnoliopsida > Lamiales > Gesneriaceae > Haberlea > Haberlea rhodopensis. The sequence continues at coordinate 85,893 of CAJQUN010000797.1, read as the reverse complement.
GCCTTCAACAACTCCTCTACTTGTTTAGCTATGACGACATCCTTTTCGGGTCCAAAATGCCTTCTCTTCTGCTTAATTGCCCGAGCACTCGGGTCCACATTTAGATGATGCGCAGCAATCTTGGGTTTTACCCCAATTAAATCAGAAGTATTCCAAGCGAACACATCCACGTTGTCTGTCAAGCACTTAATCACCCTTTTCCTCAATTCTGGATCCAACTTGGATCCGATGCTAGTAGTTTTTGCAGGGTGACCTAACTCGATACTCATAAATTCCTCCTCAGGGACTATCCGCTCCTCCGCCTCCGGCTGTCCATATTTCCTCTTATTATTTCCTCGCTCCCCTTCCTCTCTATCATTCCCCTTGTCTTGCTTTACTCTTGCACATAGCATTTTCTTGATGAACTCTGACTTCCCCTTACTTGTCCAACTTCCTCTCCTACTGGGAATTTTATCTTCAAGTGGTAAGTAGAAGCAACCGCTTCGAAGGCCGTTAATGCCGGCCGACCCAATATTATATTATAGGGGGAAGGTGCATCCACTATGAGGAAGGTGATCATCTTCGTTTTTGTCTTTGATTCCTCCCCTAAGGTGACGGGTAAGGACACTTGTCCTATTGGACTTATGACTTCTCCGGTAAACCCATGCAAAGAAGTATTCACTTTTTGTACAGCTATACTTCCCAATTCCATCTGCTTCAAAGTGTTAAGGAAGAGCACATCTGCCGAGCTGCCTGTATCGACGAAGATTCTCTGCACATTGTAGTTGACCTCTGTGGCCGAAATAACCAATGCATCCTCGTGGGGAAAATAAATCCCCTGTAAATCTGCAGGTCCGAAAGCTATAGAAGGACTTTCATGAGTATGACTTGGGTTAATGGATAATACTTCGAGTCTTCGAGCATAACTTTTTCTTGCTCGGTTTGAATCTCCACATGATGTTCCTCCCAAAATCATATGTATAGTTCCTCGGTTAGGAACATTGCTCACGGTCTTTTCCTCGGTAACTTGATTTCCTCCCTCCAATCTTTCCCCCCGTACTGCCCAAGGAACTGGCTGATGTGCTCCTCTCATGGATTAACATTATTCCGAGGGAAAGGAGCACTGCTCCTCAGGTCACCGTCACCTCCTCGCCTTATACCCATTCTTCCTTCATGAACGTTCCCTCATCGGGTGCTTCCTCCTCGGAATACTCCTCTTCCATAAGGTCCTCCCCGACCCCTCTTCGGCATAATTTGGTTCATGGCTACCTCCCGATAAGATCTCATCTGTAAGTATTGATCAAAGTTCCTCTTAGGCTGCTCCAGTGGCCTCTCTTTCCTATTGACTTCACCACCATTTTTTATTTCTTTCTTCTGTTTCATCCTCTGCGCTTCCTCTAAATTAATGTATTTAGAGGCACGTCCTAGCAATTCGTCATAATCCGGCGGTGGCTTCTTGGCCAACGATCTGAACAGGTCCCCCTCCCTCAACCCTTGGGTGAAAGCGCTGGCTAGTATTTTGGACGTCACATGTGGAACATCAAGGCATGCTGATTGAATCTTTTCAAAAAATCCCACAGGGACTCTTTCTACATCTGCCTGAGACCGAACAAACTCAAGGCTGTTCTCTTGCAACTCCTACTGCTCGCGAATTGATGGAGGAACAATGAGCTGAATTTAGGAAAGGAATCCACTATTCCTGATGGTAATTGGTTGAACCATGATTGAGCTGCGCCAGCTAGGGTAGTCAAGAACACTCTACATTTCACCCCATCGGTCAGCTGATGAAGGAGTGAAGCATTCTCAAATCGAGACAAATATTCCTCTGGATCCGTGCTGCCATCATAATTCCCCACACTTAAAGTTCTAAAATTAAGAGGCAGAGGATCATCAATGACTTGAGGAGTGAATGGGGCTCCTCCTTGCCGAGTAAATACGCCCTTCCATTTTATTGCGCATTTTTTGTAACTCCTCCTTTAAATCCTCCATTTGGTGGTGCAAAGCCCTATCTATTTCATCATTTGAATGATTAGGAAGATCTTTCGATTCTCCAACCTCCTCCTCCGACTTCTTTACAGAGGCTGAGTCTTCCTCTTTTTCCTTATTTTCTTCCTGACAGGGGGGGGGTCATAAACTGCTTCATAACTTCTCCGACAGTTTTAGCAATCATCTCCGTTAAATGTTCCATGGGTATTCCTCCGGTGGGTAATACTCGTGAAACATTCTGAGATGATCCAGCCTCCCCTGCTCCTTCTGGTTCTGGGCATGAACGTGGGGGGGTTGTTGGCTTATCCCTTCCCGACATTGGCCCTCGTCCGTTGCTTCTAACCATTTTTGCCCTGGATTCTTAATGAAATATCCTTGCTTCAACGTCTTTACTCTTTGTTCCCATAGACGGCGCCAATGATGTGATTCGAGATTTTTAAATATAAGGTAGAATAGAGTGTTAATGAAAAATAACGATAAACACACCAAGAGTTTTTACGTGGAAAACCCTCAAATTGAGAGAAAAACCACGGGACCTAGTCCAGTATAAAACTTCACTATAAACGTTGATCATTTACAAGACTCTCCTGACACAAATGACAATTGCCCGATGACTTATATGAATATCTTAGAAAAATAATAAAAAAGAATGAACAGAAATAAATTTGCTCTCTTCGGAGTCTTTTTGCCCAGAAAAATCCAACCCCTTACTATGATAACATCCGCGGGTATTTATAGGGTTGTTCCCAGTGATTGGCTCGCGGGGGATCCAGAACACGATGTCCTCTGATCGTGGCTTAACTGGGGCCAAATGTGTCCGAGAAATCCGCGCCCCATTACTGCACGTTTATCCACGCCGGTTGATTTGTTGGTTATCTTCGGGTCTTCCGCTAGTCTTTGACCAGAAACCCGAGGAAGGTTTAGCAGCTGTTCTGTTCGGTGTCTTTCTGTTTGGTAAACCCTGCTCGATGCTATCTGCTCGGTGTCCTCATGCTCGGTATAATATTTGTTCGGTTCTTGGGGGGATTTTACCCGAGGAATTCAATATGTCATATGACATCAATTGAGTTGGGAGAAAACGTATCCGCGGTGATCCAAAGAAAAATCCCTACCAAGTGTAAGGACCCAGGTATGTTCTCGATTCCGTGCACAATTGGTAACACTTGCCTTGAAAAGGCCATGTTAGATTTAAGAACATCAATTAATGTCATGCCATATTCTATTTATGCTTCTCTATAACTTGGTCCTTTGAACTCTACTGGAGTGGTTATCCAACTAGCGGATAGGTCTAGTGCATATCCTAGGGGTGTGATTGAGGATGTCCTTGTGCAAGTAAACGAATTGGTATTCCCTGCGGATTTTTATGTCCTTGATATGGAGAATGGTGATAAGAGCAGTCCCATTTTGTTAGGAAGACCATTCCTCAAAACCTCTAAGACCAAGATAGATGTGCATAGTGATACCCTTACTATGGAATTTGATGGTGAGATTGTTACATTTAACATTTATGATGCCATGAAATATCCTCGTAATGATGATGACAATGTGTATTCTATTGATGTTATTGATTATCTATCACATGAAGTTTTTGAGATTGTAGGGAAAGACGAATTGGAAGTCACTCTTACCATCGCTATGAAGAAGGAGGATGGGGAGTTGTTCACCATAAATGAGTTGACAGATACCATAGACGCCTTGGATGATACACCTGAGCTACATCAGTCAGGTAACGTTTCTTTTATATCATTGCCTGTTTCTAACACTAGAGTTCTTCCATCTGTTTTGCAGGCACCTACCATAGAGTTGAAGCCACTGCCTAGCCATCTCAAATATGTATTCCTTGGTGAAGGAGATACATTACCAGTGATCATCTCTAGCAAGTTGGGGGATGAACAAGAAAAGGATCTTATTCATGTGCTCAAGGAGCACAAGACTGCAATCGGTTCGACCATAGCTGACATCAAGGGAATCAGTCCCTCCACATGCATGCACCGCATTCTACTTGAAGAATGAGGAAGCCCTACACGTCAGCCCCAACGGAAGCTTAACCCACCTATGATGGATGTGGTGAAAGAGGAAATTTTGAAGCTTTTAGCGGTTGGGGTGATATACCCTATCTCCGACAGTCAATGGGTCAGTCCCGTCCAAGTGGTGACAAAGAAGACTGGTATTACTGTGATAAAGAACAAAGATGATGAACTTGTGCCCACACGTATTCAAAATGGATGGCGAGTGTGTATAGACTACCGAAAGTTGAACGCTGTGACTCGAAAGGATCACTTCCCTCTACCCTTCATTGATCAAATGCTTGAGAGGTTAGCTTGTCATTCATACTATTGTTTTCTTGATGGTTATTTTCAGATTGCTATTGCACCGGAGGACCAAGAAAAAACTACTTTTACATGCCCTTTTGGCACATTCGCCTATCGACGCATGCCCTTTGGACTGTGCAATGCTCCAGTCACGTTTCAACGGTGTATGGTTAGCATCTTTTCTGAGTTTATCAAACATATTCTAGAGGTATTCATGGACGATTTTACTGTCTATGATAACTCATTCCATGATTGTCTTGCTAGCCTTACACTTGTTTTAAAAAGATGCATAGAGACTAACCTTGTTCTAAATTCTGAAAAATGTCATTTTATGGTAGAACAAGGTATAGTATTGGGTCATGTCGTTTCTGCAAAAGGTATAGAGGTAGACAAAGCAAAAATTGATGTTATGCATTATTTACCTTATCCTACTTGTGTTCGGGATGTGCGCTCTTTTCTTGGACATGCAGGGTTTTACAGGAGGTACATTAAGGATTTCGCTAAGATAGCTACACCTTTGTGTAAGCTATTACAAAAGGATGTTCCTTTTGATATGGATGAAGCAAGCAAGACAGCTTTTGATCGACTGAAGGAGTCATTGACTTCTACCCCCATCATACAACCACCCGACTGGAGTAAGCCTTTCGAGATCATGTGCGATGCAAGTGACTATGCAGTCGGTGTTGTTTTAGGCCAAAAGGATGGAAAAGCATCACATGCCATCTACTATGCCTTCAAGACCTTGAATGATGCTCAACGGAACTACTCCAGTACTGAAAAAAAAGCTTTTAGCAGTTGTTTTTGCTCTTAAAAAATTTCGATCTTATTTACTTGGTACTAAAGTCATTGTGTATTCTGATCATGCAGCTCTTCGCTATTTGATGACGAAGAAGGAGGCAAAAACAAGGTTGATAAGATGGATTTTGCTCTTGAGTGAGTTCGACATACAAATCAAGGACAAGAAGGGCAGCGATAACAAAGTAACGGATCACTTAAGTCGTCTATCACATGTGGATGAGGAACTTTGTTTGAAGGAGGAATTCCCGGATGAGCATCTATTCTCCATAAGCGACAATCTTCCATGGTATGCTCATATTGTGAACTTCTTAGCTTCTAATGTACTACCTTCTGAATTATCTAGGTCTCAAAGAGCTAAGATAAGGAGTGATGCCAAGTACTATGTGTGGGATGATCCTTACCTATGGAAGAACTGCGCGGACCAAATCATTAGGAGATGCATACCCGACACTGAGGTAAATAACATTCTTAAGTTCTGCCATTCATACGCTTGTGGGGGACATTTTGGTGCAAAGAGGACGTCTCGGAAGGTGCTAGAGTGTGTATTCTTTTGGCCTACCCTATTTCGTGATGCCTATTATTTTTGCAAGAACTGTGCGCAATGCCAAATGACCGGTAATATCTCCCAAAGAAAGGAGATGCCTCAACAACCCATTCTTATTTCTGAAATTTTTGACGTATGGGGCATCGACTTTATGGGACCATTCCCTAGCTCTTATGGTCATATTTATATACTTCTTGCTGTAGACTATGTTTCGAAATGGGTAGAAGCTATTGCTACCCGGCCTGACGATTCCAAAGTTGTTGCAGATTTTATCAAACGCAACCTTTTTCTAGGTTTGGAATCCCGAGAGCTATCATCAGTAAACGAGGTACACACTTTTGCAATAGGATTGTGAAAAGCCTTTTCAAGAAGTATCATGTCACCCACAAAGTCTCCACCGCCTACCATCCACGAATAAATGGCCAAGCCGAGGTCTCTAACCGAGAAATCAAAGCCATATTGGACAAGAATGTCAAGCCCACGAGGAAGGATTGTAGCTTACGACTAGATGATGCACTTTGGGCTTACCGGACTGCGTATAAGACTCCCATAGGTATGTCACCATATCGACTCATTTTTGGTAAACCATGTCATCTTCCTGTAGAGTTGGAGCATAGAGCATACTGGGCTGTGAAGCATTTTAACATGAACTATAGAGGATCCACCGCATTTCGACTGATCACGAGGACTAGCGTCGGGCCACCGACGTTAAACAGAGGCGCTGCTTGGGAGGCAACCCAAGGGGAGTTAGTTTCCTTTCTCCCTTTTATTTTCATTTTTATTGCTTTAGTAGTTAGACTTTTCTCTTTTCTTGTATTTTTGTCTTACATTGGAGACAATGTAAGATTTAAGTATGGGAGAGGGATTAGTGGTGTGTTATTGTTTTTCTTATTTCAAAAATACAAAAAAATCAAAAAAAAAATCGAAAATTTTGAAAATTTTGAGCTCATAGTTATTAATGAACACATGCTTAGAATCACTAGCCCATGATGAAACCTAATTGATATCATGCATGCTTTTGAACATAGGTGAATTGTTAACCTTGGAACACTTTGAACTCTAATGCAAATTTTACTTTAACCTAGTAGTTGAATATTTTGAGCACAAATCCGTCATGACTTGTGAAGTGTACATAGCTTAGTGAAGATTGCGTGAACTTTATGATAGTCTTAAGAAGTCTCTAATACATGCTAGAACTTAACTACATGCTCTTTGAGGCATATGTCTAGACTACTTGCAAACATGAAAGTGATATAGGAATTCTTTGATGCGTTTGAGCCTTTCAAGCCTACCATGTAAAGAAAATCAATCACTAGTACCCTTTTTGAGCTTTAATGCAAAAGAATGGTTGTATGTTAAGCATACAAACAACCCTCATTCGACATTTTTGACTAGCTTATCATCCTTCCCTAATAAGCCTAAATATGAATTCTATCCATACATTTGAAGGGAGTATGATGTGTTTAATTCACATGCACTTAAGTATTCAATGATTAAAATGTTTATGAGCTTCATTATGAAAAGAATGAAATGCATGAAAGAAAAGGGATGCCTTGAAAGAATTAATACAAATATGACTCCAAGGGGAGCCAAGGCACAAAAGAGAAAAAAAATGATTAAAGTTTACATTGCAAAAAAATCATGCAAGAAGAGAAGTGATCGCTTTTATTTTAAACAATTAATTCCAATCTAGCGATTTTAGACCGCAAGTGCACGGTGTCAAGTTTTAGTATAGATAGGAAGATACGGATTGTCGAACCCACAGAGACTAACAAGCAAGTACCAAATAAGATTTCTTTTAACTATATTTAACCTACGATAATCAATTAATAATTAACAGCTAATTATTTAATATAAACTACTGATCCAACCAAGTCAATAAAAGTAAACGAGAAAAATCCACAAGATATGATTATCGAGACTTTGGCTCACCAATGTAATTCCCTACAATTCTCGATTGAATATTCAAATATTTCTAAGGTGACGAGTTCTCCCAATTTATCTAATATACTCTCTCGAGCTATATCAAACCTAATATCAAATTGCAGTAAGTCACTCTCGTGCACTCAATTAACAACTCAATATTGCATAAGATCCGTGAAAACTCCTAGCTTTCGATTACTAGATATCTATGGCTATCACACATGTATTTGACATCATCTCTCGAGCTCAGTCTGAAATCCATGGTATGAGTTATTAATTCCGTATCATAAAATCATCTCTCGATCTCAATTACGATACTAACATCATTCAAAGGTGGTCAATCCTCTAAAAGCATGAAGAACATAAAACATACGCAAAGAACTATAAGAATTCAATCATTAAATCATAAAATCGAAGGTTCATAACAAAGGATTCGCCTAGCCTCGATAAATAAAATTAGTTCAACATAGTAAATCAAAACAAATCAAAACTAAGAATTAAAGACAAAGAAAAACTCCCAGCTTCGACTCCGGTTGTAGATCTTCGCTCCTTCTCTTGCTTCCTTCTCGATCGTCTCTTTTTATCGCCTTGTTGGGTTGTTCCAAATCCTAGGTTGAAGGGTTGTTGAAGGTTGGTGATGGTGATATATGGAAGAAAGATAGAGGTTATGGTGGAGGTTTTTACGTGTGGTTTGTGAAGGAAAAGGGGGCTGTGGTGATGGTGGATGAAGGTGAAGAAAGGTTGGACGTGTGTATGGTGTGGAAGAATGATGGAGGCTATTCCCTCGGTTCAAATCCTCTTGAGTAGGTCTCGTTCCTGCCTTTTAAAAGTCCCGTGCATCAAATAAGGAAAGCAGTCCAAAATTTCCAAAATTCATCAGGCGTAATGACGCCTCCGAAGTGGCGTAGTTACGCCTGTCGATGTGTCAACAAATCTGGCTTCCCGCGTGATAGGCGTAATTACGCCTCCAAAGTGGCGTAATTACGCCACTTAAATTTTCAAAAGCCGTGGGCTAGGCGTAGTTACGCCTCAAAGTAGGCGTAATTACGCCTGTTGAATTAATTCAATGATGTTTCTTCGCCTTTTTTCAGCTTCTGGCGAGTTTCGTATGTTGGCCATAACTTTCTCATATGAACTTCAAATTTGATGAATCAGCTGTCCACGCGAAGATAAGAGAAATTTCTACAACTTTTATATGGACCACATTTCCAAAACATGGCTCTAACATATAGTACTTTGAGGAGAAAGGAGCAACATGTGTCTTGGATTCTGGTTTTTTCCTCTTTTCTTCAACTTTATTCATTCTTTCATCATTTTTGGTTCATTTCTTCTACTTTTATGCATTTCAACATTGATTCCTGAAATATAGAAATATACCATAAACCGTAAAATAATCCAAGAATCAACACCAAAACATATACATATAATAGCCTAAAAACGCGTAATATTCAACCCTATCAACTCCCCCAAACTTATCACTTAATCGTCCTCGATTAAGCATTAAAATCATAAGGTAGAGTTCATTCTTGATATTTGAAACAATTATTTCATGACTTGCTTATTCTCAGAAATCTCATGCACATATACAAAAGTTGACAAGACATGTTTTCTCCTAATTCAAGCAACATATCTCAAAATCGGAACGTGTGTGTGTGCTCTAGTCAATCTCAAGTTTCATGCACATATTCAAGATCAAATCATGCTAATCAACTCAAAGTCGAGATTATCATCAAGCATTACATAGGCCTATTTTCAAACAACTTCTCCACTAATGATAGTTACTCCCTAGACTTGGATCAAAAGGACTTTTTAAGCTTGTAATGTAAGGCCTTTGGTGTTGGCTTCAAAGAAAAGATAGGATAAGCGCAAAGAAGAGAGTATAATCATTTACAGTTCAAATTTTTCGCACACATCGAGCTTCTCTTCTTTTTCTTTTATAGCCTTGGCCACTTTGGGTCTTATTTAGTCAATCTTTTTCTCAAGGCTTTTTATCTATCTTTTTCTTTTCTCATTCATCATTTTTTTCAATAAGCTCATCAAGATATAACAATTCAAGTGCATCGAATGATATTCATTATACTCCCTTAGGGTAAGGATAACTTTTTTCATTTAGGCTCAAATAAAGGTAAGTATAATGAGTTTGCCAAGAATGTCGAATGGGGTCTAATTATATGCAATGCATATACCATTCTTTTTTCAATAAAGCTCAAATGGGATACTAGGGATTGGTATGAATCATGGTAAGCTTGAAATGCTCAAACGTTTCAAAGATCGCCTAGATCATTTCCAAGTCGAGTTTGTAACTATAAAATTTCGCCTCAAAGTGTTATCATCAAATAAGTTCTAGGATAACTCTAAGATGCTCAAGACAAATCATCAAGTTCACAATGATTATCACTATTCAACATGCAATCCACAAGATCATGACTCATTGTGCTCAAAGTATTCCTCATTCTTGACATGCTAACTCAAATTAGGATATTTATGTACAAGTCCAATCACAAATCAAGTTCATATGCATAGTGAGATCAAAATCCTCATTGAATAGTCACTACTATAATTCATGCTGTTCTCAAGTTTGAACTCATAAAAAAAAATTTAGCTCATAATAATCGGACGATTCAAGTGTCATTTAAGCACGCAACATGTGGTTAAAACAAGTAAAACATGCAAGCTACTACTCCCCCAAACTTAAATCAAACATTGCCCTCAATGTTTAAAAGAATCAAAAGGAAACAGTAAACTCCCCTGATCAAGACGCTTGCAAGAGGGTTGAGGAAGATTTGCTTTTGAAAGCTCCACTGTTGTAGGGGTTCATCGCTCCAACTGAGTACCTAGCAAGAGAAGAATACAAATAAAATAGCCGACACGAGAGATAAACAAACTAAATGCAAAAAGTAAAAATAAACAAAACTAAATGGCAAAAGGATAAGCTTGGGTTGCCTCCCAAGAAGCGCTGATTTTTAGTCGTCGGCTTGACCATCAGAAGCAACCATCAAAGAGCGACTGCCGCCCATAGTAAGTATCGTATGATACCACTAATGGGTCTTCATTCAGTATGCCCTCAAGATTGGCAAGATTGTAACAATGTAAGCTCGTCGCTCCAACAACATTCTTGAATTGGTAGGCATGGGAGAAGGATTCTTGGCTTGGCTTCATATCTTGGAAGATGTAGTGTGGTGAAGTTGGCATCGATGGAACAGACGGATCCACATATGGCATAGAACATGTCTCCATCGATGGGCTCAAATCGGAATCTTCGAAGGTCTCTTCCTCTTCCAACATCACACTCGATTCATCTTCATATGGGAACTCCTCGGATGACATCTCTGAAGTATGCTCAATCTCTTGAAGAGGCTCAAGTTCCTTTGAATCTTCCACACTAGGAGGATCACTCCCCCAAACTTGGTTGGTTGAGTGATCGTCATCATATAACCAAACTCGATTCGTCGCCTCTTGATTTGTAGCCCTCATCTCTTCCTCTTGGCAACTAATTGAAATTGTTTCGATGAGAACTGCCATTTGCTGCTCCAGGTGACGCATTGAGTTGGTTTGACACTCCAAACTGTTCTCGGTTTATGCCAAGAATCTTACTAAGGTATCCTCTAACTGAGTTGTGACATCTGCAGAACTATCTCTCCTCTCTTCGCGATGTTCAAATGGTTGTGGTGTATCAATAGGGTAGTGAGGCTCCGGTGGGTATCGGTGACTCCAACCTTGTAGTGAAGGATCACAATACCAGTGATAATCGAAATCCGCCATATCATTGAACAGGTGTAGCACACTGTCCTCGTCTCTATCAACCAGGAGACTCCCAGTCACCAGTGCTCCGCTCAATACCCATTCTTGTGTGTGTGCATCCAACCCGTTGAAGAAATATTGCAAGAGAGTATAGTTTGAAAAGTTGTGATACCGGAATGTGTTGGCCAATTTATTGAATCTCTCCCAAACAGCGTAGAACGGCTCGGAACGTTGTTGGGCAAAGCTTGTGAAGGCATGTTGATGTAGCATCTCCAAGTACCTCACAAGACAAACAAAACAAAAACAAAATAAATATATATAATTTTTTTTTTTTTTTCAAAATAAATAAACAAAAAAAATGGTTAAATTACAGTCAAAGAACCTAGTATGATATTACTAAAGTTAGTCCCCGGCAACGGCGCCAAAAACTTGATCGCTTTTATTTTAAACAATTAATTCCAATCTAGCGATTTTAGACCGCAAGTGCACGGTGTCAAGTTTTAGTATAGATAGGAAGATACGGATTGTCGAACCCACAGAGACTAACAAGCAAGTACCAAATAAGATTTCTTTTAACTATATTTAACCTACGATAATCAATTAATAATTAACAGCTAATTATTTAATATAAACTACTGATCGAACCAAGTCAATAAAAGTAAACGAGAAAAATCCACAAGATAAGATTATCGAGACTTTGGCTCACCAATGTAATTCCCTACAATTCTCGATTGAATATTCAAATATTTCTAAGGTGACGAGTTCTCCCAATTTATCTAATATACTCTCTCGAGCTATATCAAACCTAATATCAAATTGTAGTAAGTCACTCTCGTGCACTCAATTAACAACTCAATATTGCATAAGATCCGTGAAAACTCCTAGCTTTCGATTACTAGATATATATGGCTATCACACATGTATTTGACATCATCTCTCGAGCTCAGTCTGAAATCCATGGTATGAGTTATTAATTCCGTATCATAAAATCATCTCTCAATCTCAATTACGATACTAACATCATTCAAAGGTGGTCAATCCTCTAACAGCATGAAGAACATAAAACATACGCAAAGAACTATAAGAATTCAATCATTAAATCATAAAATCGAAGGTTCATAACAAAGGATTCGCCTAGCCTCGATAAATAAAATTAGTTCAACATATTAAATCAAAACAAATCAAAACTAAGAATTAAAGACAAAGAAAAACTCCCAGCGTCGACTCCGGTTGTAGATCTTCGCTCCTTCTCTTGCTTCCTTCTCGATCGTCTCTTTTTATCGCCTTGTTGGGTTGTTCCAAATCCTAGGATGAAGGGTTGATGAAGGTTGGTGATGGTGATATATGGAAGAAAGATAGAGGTTATGGTGGAGGTTTTTACGTGTGGTTTGTGAAGGAAAAGGGGGCTGTGGTGATGGTGGATGAAGGTGAAGAAAGGTTGGACGTGTGTATGGTGTGGAAGAATGATGGAGGCTATTCCCTCGGTTCAAATCCTCTTGAGTAGGTCTCGTTCCTACCTTTTAAAAGTCCCGTGCATCAAATAAGGAAAGCAGTCCAAAATTTCCAAAATTCATCAGGCGTAATGACGCCTCCGAAGTGGCGTAGTTACGCCTGTCGATGTGTCAACAAATCTGGCTTCCCGCGTGATAGGCGTAATTACGCCTCCAAAGTGGCGTAATTACGCCACTTAAATTTTCAAAAGCCGTGGGCTAGGCGTAGTTACGCCTCAAAGTAGGCGTAATTACGCCTGTTGAATTAATTCAATGATGTTTCTTCGCCTTTTTTCAGCTTCTGGCAAGTTTCGTATTTTGGCCATAACTTTCTCATATAAACTTCAAATTTGATGAATCAGCTGTCCACGCGAAGATAAGAGAAAGTTCTACAACTTTTATATGGACCACATTTCCAAAACATGGCTCTAACATATAGTACTTTGAGGAGAAAGGAGCAACATGTGTCTTGGATTCTGGTTTTTTCCTCTTTTCTTCAACTTTATTCATTCTTTCATCATTTTTGGTTCATTTCTTCTACTTTTATGCATTTCAACATTGATTCCTGAAATATAGAAATATATACCATAAACCGTAAAATAATCCAAGAATCAACACCAAAACATATACATATAATATCCTAAAAACGCGTAATATTCAACCCTATCAAGAAGCTAATTATAGTGCATATCACCATACTCTCTTCTTTGATGCATCTTTTCCCTTTCTTTCATGAGCCAATACCAAGGCCAAGCTACAAGCTAATAAAGACCTACTTGATTTGTGTTTGCAAAGTGGCTAAGATAGTGGAGAAGAGTGTGCAAGTAAGCTTATACTTGTGTTAGTGTATGACTTGAACTATTGTGGATTTGCATCTTTTGGATCTATAATTTGTACACAACACTTGTTTATGACCACACACGCACATTCACTACTTTGTTGAGTATGAGATGTTTAGGGATTGAACTTGCTCCATTATTAACTTTTCACCGCCTTTCATTACTATGCATGCTGAAAATTGTTGAGGCATTAAAGTAAAATAAGTTAGTTTGTTATGATGCTATGAGCCAAGCAAAAATGTTATAGCTTTGTCTGATTTACTCGAGGTCGAGTAAAGAGTAAGTATGGGAGAGTTTGATGTGACTAGAAATAGACACATCTATTGCGTTTAATTGTTTACGATTTGGTATGTTTTGATGGATAAATTGATACATAAGCTACTTAATCGTATATTTGTGTAATTGTAGGTGGAATCGAAGAAATCGAGCTAACTAAGGCGAATAAAGGTCAAGAAAAGCTATGGAGCTAATAAGGACTCAATGTAGATCAAGAAAAAGGCTAAACATATAATTCCAGTAGAGGCGATCGACCGCATGAAGGAGGCAATCGATCGCCTATGGACAGAAAGTTGAGCAACAAAATTCACGAAGTGGCAATCGATCGCGAGAAAAGAGGCGACCGATTGCCAAAGCTCACTGGCACAAGCGATCGATCGCGAGAAAAGAGGCGATCGATTGCCTAAGGGAAATCGCCGAAAAAAAAGAGCTAGTGATCGATCTCCACCTTATGGCGATTGATCGCCAGCAGTGTTTTGGAAAGATTGGATTCTTGATTGCTTTCCTTCCTACATGGTCTCTAACCTACCCCATCATCCTCCATACCTCAATATACTCGAATATGAGTCTTTTTTTAGGGAGGATTCAGATCTTAGAATAGAATTTTGAATTTTTAGAATAATTTTCTTTGAATTTTGTAAAAGACACTCGAAGAACGAAGACGGAATCAATAAGCCGGAATCGTCCTTCGCTTAGTAACTTTCTTTCTATTTATTGTTTGATGTTTTTAATACAATTTTTGTTAGTTTTAGATTTAATTATGCAAGGCTAAACACCTTGATTCTTGGTTGAGGGATACTTGCCTTTGGAATAGAAAGACTTGTGTGCTGAGATGAGCTAAGGATGTATAACATGCTCCGAGCTAAGAGCTACAGATGTACCGAGCTAAGAGCTACAGGCGTGCTGAGCTGAGCTGAGGACATACATGTGTGCTGAGATGAGCTAAGGACGTATAACATGCTTCGAGAACTTAGTGGGACATTAGGTGATAAGTGTCATTTTGCACTTATATTTCTATTTTTTCTCGTATTATTTTACTGTGATTCTTGAAATTATGCTTTTTGGTATTAGTTTGCATGTTTCAAAATTTTAGGTGAAAGTACGAGGAAATGAAGGATTTGAGCTAAGAATGATGAAAAAATGACTCAACTGAGTGAACCTATTGAAGTAATGGCGGAAAACTCAACTTTGAAGAAAATGAGTTACGGATTGATAGGTACACATGTACCGATCGATCGCCAGATGACATACATTGAGAAGAAAATTCACGATCTACCAATTGATCGATAGAACTTAGAGATCGATCGGTCCAATGCCGTAGCTAAAAGGATTTAATTGAAGAGCTGGTCGATCCGTACCTCTTAGCGATGGATCGGTAACCTAGAAAATCAAAAGAAGAAAAAATATCTTTTAGAGTTTGAGTCCTACAAATAATCTACATATTCCTTCTCTTCTATAAATACCACCCCATACCTTGCACGGAAATCAGACATTAAGGAGACACTATTCCACCACTTTAGACCTAGGAACAAGCCTCAATCCATCATCCATCTCACCATCAACCACAATCCACCTTCAACCCAACCTAGGAATTGGAACAACTTCAACAAGGAGATTCGACAGACGATCGAAAAAGAAGCGAGAGATGAAGCAAGGATCTATGAACGAAGTCGAAATTCAGGAGTTTTTCTTTATCTTTAATTATTAGTTTTGTTTTATTTTCCTTTATTATATTGAACTAAAGTTATTTATCAAGACTATGAGATCCATAGGTTTGGTCCTATGACTTTTTTTATTAAACTTTGACTGAATTAATATATCTTATGTGCATGATTTATGATTTTAATGCTTTCATGGGTTGATCAACATTGAATTGATTTGTGTAATATAATTGAGAACGAGAGATGATGTTATAATATGACATAGTAGATTATGCCATGGATTTCAAATTGAGATCGTGTGTGATAGCCATAGATATTTAGTAATCGAAAGCTAGAAGTTTTCACAAAGTTATATGCAATATTGAATTTTAAATAAGTGCACGACAATTTATTGTAATTTGATATTATGTTTAATATAACTCGAGCGAGTATATTAGATAATCTAGGAGAAATCGCCACCTTAGAGATAGATAGATTCAACTGAGGGTCATATGGATTGAATTGGTGAACTGACGTCTTGAGAATCTTTCTCAAATGGATTTTTCTCGTCATCTTTGATTTGCTTGATTGGATTACAACCGTACACTTACGGATTAATCATTCACAATTGATTTTTTTTTATTTTTTTGCTTGAGAATCGATATTTTTATTGTTTAGAAAGATGACGATCATTAGGCTAGCACCAGGACTGGTCAGTGACTGGTCTGATCACTGGGTTACCGTATTGGGCCACAAGCAAGTAGCAACGAAGTCGGGTCGGGTTACCGTATTGGGCCACAAGCAAGTAGCAACGAAGTCGGGTCGGGTTATATCCATGGAGTTATGGTCGAGACCGTACTGACTCCATATCGGGGTATCATATACCATCGAATGCTCTTTTTAATAATGCATTTCTTCGCTTTTATATCTGTTGTGGCTTCTGCGGTTTCATGAAGTAGAGAAATTTTGGGCAGTGGAATTTTGATATAAGTAATCGATGAAGAAGCTAAGCTGGAGGCTTTTGGTATGAAAAACTATGATGCCAATAATCTTAGTCAGAGCATGAAGAGTCTAAATTTATTTATATGATGGGAGTTTGAAGTCTTTGCTACTTGATGTAACCTTTCTTTCACTGGATCTATCTGGATGTATCCTCTAGCATGAAGATTTTTTTTAGATCTGGTAGGCGATCGATGTTTCCTGGAGTGGAAATGAAAGAGATTTGGTGGCCTTTTCTTGCAATATTTTAAAAATCTACATCCTACTGCTTTCAGAATTTTGCAATGCAGATGGATTCCCAAAGCATTGATTATTTATAATACATTCGCCGTGGCATTCATGGTTTTCAGACAGAATCAAGAAGAATACAGCAAGTGGTAATTAAATCAATTATCTTGTAGTATTAGCCTATATATTCCATTCTTGTTGGATTTGGATGTGTTAAAAAATATTAAGTAAAAAATCATGCGTAAAATTAATTGATCTTACAACTACCACTTGCAGAACATTATATCTATTACACAAGGAGGAGCACAGCTCCTGGGAATGGAAAACAGATTGAAAATTAATCCAATACCCAGAAACTGCTCCAGCATCATTGTTCAGCATTGAAAATGGCTTACTTTACAGCAATCCAGCCTCAGCCAACGGCTAAAAACTAATCCTAGATCAGATGAAGAGTCAGTTAACAACGAATGCCGCGAAGGAAAACTACAGTTACGCATCAGTAGAAGACGGGTATTGCCTAATTCAGCTAGTTAACTAGCAATGTCATGTTAATTGGATTGATTAGGCCAGATGAACAACTCCGGTACCATGGAAGAGGCTGAAGCAACGGGAACGAGTGGATTGCTAGTATGGAGGTGGTGGAACAGGCTGTGATGATAAAACGGGACGGAAAGGTCTAATGGCACGCCGCAAGGGATGTTGGAAACTGGTGGAAATGTGGCAAAATCAATGCTGCTGCTGCATGGAGGTTGAAGGATGTTGCCATAAGGTATCTTTTCTTGGGTATCAATAGATGATTTTAACCGTTTCGCTGCTCCGCCGATAGGAAGAGAGCTTTTATCGATTGCTTCGACATTGTAACGACTCATCTCGAAATTGGTTACCGCGTTTACTCCCCGAAACTTTATTGCAGCTATGTCGTATGCTTCTGCTGCCTCCTCCTCAGTTGCTGATGAATTATAAAGAAAAATCCATTTAAATATATCTCAAATCTATTTGAGTAAGATTCAAGTAGATGTCAAAGTATGCATACCGAATGTCCCCAGATACAGATCTTTATTACCAGCAACTCGACCGATCCTCGCCTGCCAACGACCTTGTTGATGATGCCTGCAAGTTAAAAACCGGTTCATAATTTTCATAATAACATTAAAAATGACCAAATGACTAGGATGATAACACAAATTAACTACTTAATGATGAGACTTGGGAGATCAAACCTCGTAACGCCCCTATACATTGATGCTCCCCTTGAGAAGCCACTACTCTTCCTACAGATAAAGTTAATAGCAATTACCTCAAAAAAATCAAGAATGTGTATTTTGTCCTAGCAATCTCAAGTTAATGATAAAGTATACAAACCTTCGAATCGAAGCGATGAATTCTTGTTTAGTAGAGTTCTTCATCTCCTCCAATTCTGTAGTATAATTGGAAATCTGAAAAGAGAATTTTCTATAAGACTGGGACGATCATGCATAGGCATAAACAATTGTGAACAATACTGGTATCTTTGGATAAGTAGTTTAAAATAAAGGTTAGCACTTTTGATATACAGAACTTTCAAATTCAATCCCATTCATTTTAAATTCTTATAAAACTTTAATGCGTTTCGTATAGGTCTAATATTTATACTACTTGGAAATCCAAACTTCAAACCTTCTAACTCAAATCAAATCGCTCCATTCAAACTCAATAGGAGTGGAAATCAATGAGATTTGAAGGAACAATACCGGGAAGTTAGTGGTGGCATTAGGACCCCAATATTTTAGGGCCGCCAAGTCGTACGCCCTTGCCGCCTTCTCTTCCTTGTCGTAGCCACCTGTGTATTAAAAATTTCAATGCAAATGAAAATAGAACTTATAAGCACATACAAGTATAGGAAAAGTTGTGTCAAACAAGGTAACTTACCCAAGTACACTGCCGGTCATAACCCACAGTTTCGTAACATCCAAGGTTAAAGTATCCGAATTCATGCAAAAGAATGAAGCCATCATTAGAAAAAAAAACCCATAGAAGCAAGCAACCAAGAATTTAATTTGATGGACTAAAATTTATTCTGAAGTACATGTATTATAAACATAGGAAAGCAATATGCAATATATTACATTACATAGAAAATATCAAAATTATACAATAAAAATATATTAGATTACTATTTAAGTTGTGACCTGATTCTTTAAAATATCAAACTTGTCAATAATGAAGCCTATATCAAAGGTAAGAAAAATATTTCTTTCAAACGAATGTGATTATGTAACAGACTTAGGGTGCATCACAATATATTCAGAAAAATATACTACCAAAACATTAAAAATATCTTACTCATTTCCAAAAATAAAACAAACAATTATAGCTTTCAATTTTCCAAACGTACAAAAGTGGGTATGAATCTTTGAAATGACATTCAAAGATAACGTGGTCAACCCCACAAAGAGCCCTTTAGACCGTGTGGGGGCACATATGTTGTAACCAAGGAGTACAATGGACAAGAATTTCAATTACGCACAGCCCCATATATATACCACCAAATACATAAACAAATTGGCGGCACATCCTATTGAATGAGATAAAGTACAATTTGTACATCAATATTCCACTCAATCAATCAATCAATCATCACTGTAAAAAGTTTCCCTTTGACCCGGGAAATTCTTATATCGATGGTCCCGATCCATATACAAACACAGACATAAATAAAAAGATAGATGGCACCATTCTGCAATAATTTGGCCTTTGACCCCAGTAATGTTCTAATTGGATCCATGCAATGCAAAGTAATATAACTCGATATATATGTTTTTATTTTATTTTTTTATATTAGAAACTCTTCTTTCATATTTATATTAATTTCCTAGAATAATTTTTTTTTTAATTTCACACTACCAGTAAAAAAATTCAAGACCAATGGCCTCCCTTTTTTGTTACCTTGACGCCCTTTTCTAGCTTGGCCCTCCCTTCTACAGCTGTTGTCCCATAGATGGGCTTCATATCTTCCCGTCCATCTGTGTCTGCATAACACATCAATAGTTTATATAAATAAAATTCAAAATTTGAAAAATAAAAACATTTTCCTTGTAAACGTGAATGTTAGTTGTTTGAAATGTAAAGTACCGGGTAACGCCTCGGTAAATCGAAGTTCTTTGCCCAAAAGTATCAGCAATCTTCTTGGAGCTTGCAGAATCAACAGAAACGATAGCTTTGTTATTGTTATGATTATTATTATTATCACAATTACTAACCCCAAACGACGACTCATCAACTTCCGAGCCAGAATTTCCAGAAAATGCATCGAGCTCAGTAATAGCCTTAAGATGTTGTTGGTCTCCGTGGCTGAAATAGACGGCACCGCCGCCTGTTTGATGGTGGTCGTAGATGTGAGTCAAGGTTGAATCTTGAGCTTCTGTAGAGTCGCCGCCGAAGAAATCCTCCAGCTTTGGCGGCGTTTGCAATTGTGATGATGAATCCATGATGCTGCCAAAGTAATGGTTTTCTGCTTCAGGGTACATGGTCTGAGATCTTTGGTTTGGCCACCCTACGATAAAAATTTCAAAAAAAAAAAGAAGTAAATGAATAAAAGTCTTGTAAGAAATGTTGTTTAGTAACTTTTGTATGTGCTTTCAAACAAAATGTTGCAGCAACGGATAGTGGATTAAATTCAAAGGTTTGGTGCATTTTCTTGTCATTTCTTGATTTATTCAGACTTACATGGCCCAGCAAATAAATGAAACAAAAACTCAAGAAGTTGAACAATGGTTTAACAATATAGAAAAGAAATGTATCTAAGTAAATGTGCTTACAATTACCTGCGTAAAAATTATCAGTAAAGGCGTAGTAATTGTGAGAATCAGTAGAAGAAGATTGCAGCATCTGATCCATTGAAGACTGTAGTGAGAATGAGAGCCAGTTATTTTCTGGAGCCATTTTTCTTGAAATTTCTCACACTTTACCAAGATTCTTCGAGTAAATATACAAATCTCCACTCCTACTTTGACTTTCAAATAACTCCAACAAAACCACTACAAATAAACGAGAATCGTAGAGATTAATTAAAGAACATGTATGAAGTGTAATTAAATTTAGGACATAGAAGGAGACATTTTTGGTTTTTACACATACCTTTATTTATCAGATAAATGTCAAGAAAAAGGTTTTAATTTCTTTCCTAAATATGAAGCATAAATAGAGAGAAATGACCCCAGGTAAGATATCAACTCGTAATCAGGAAAGAAAGACAAGAAAAAAGAGTAAATAAAGCGCATGCAAAGGTGAAAGAAGCAAGAAAAATTGGCCAAGAAACAGGAAGCAGACGCAAAGCTTAAAAAGGGAGAAAAGGGAGTGGGGACATGTGGAGGAATATAATGGGAGAAAGGGGCGGTACAGTCCGCCATTCGGCGTAAAACCAGAGAGGAGACTCGCTGCTTTTTTCTGATTTTTTTTATTTTTTTAATTAATTATAATAATATAATGGTAGAACATTAAAAATAATAGAGGGTGAAGAAGGGGAGTGACTTTTGGAGTTTGCCCTGCCAGCAAGGCTGCGAAACATCCGGGCTGGTGCTCGTTTCTTTGGAACAAAATTTGAACTTTTATCACTTGTTCTCATTTTAGGGTTTGGGTTTTGTTTCCACTTTAACCAAGATATTATATTATATTAGTACATAAATATAATACCGAGCAGGATTGGATTGGTTCCAAACTGGTTCCAACCTGTCCAATTATGAATTTTGTGAACATGACCAATCCAGTTGGAAACCAGATTAGATCCGATTCCGAAGCTACCAATTTTGGGTTGAAATTGTTCAAACCTGAAACCTTTAACTAAAATTATATATATATATATATATATATATATATTTTAAAAATATGTGTGGCACGCGATTGATCGTCGCCCTGTGGTCGCGATCGATCGAGTGACAACAAAAGCTTTAAAAAACTTTATGTTGCACGTGATCGATCACGGCCATAGGTTCGATCGATTGCATGCTGTTTTTTTTTTTTTGGTTTGGTATTTTAAAATTAAAGTATTAAACACAAGATTCATAAGAAAATCTTCCTCATTGAGAAATGTTTAAATCCAACTCAACATTTTATTACAAATTAGAGTTACAAGTCGAAATCGAAAATAATATTACTCCTCATAATTGACGAGTATTATTTTAGTGCATTCTTCTTCTTCGGAATGATAAATTTCGAATCCATCTAATGCTCGGTATCTTCTATTCTTACATTCGGCTCCAAACCAATTTTTGAATAATGCAAGCATACATAATGAATCAGCAGCAAGATTGCTTCTATAGTCTCCAATTATTCGGCACATGTTGATAAGGCCGATCTTATGCACGCTTAATGTTTGTGCCGCAAACACGCCTCTAGCCATTGAAGCTAAAACAGAACATTGTCTTGCATTCATCTTCCACCGTTGTAATATGTCGAAGTGGTTTTATGTTCGAAATTATTGATTGAGAAAAAATTGCAACTCATTCGACGTGCTAGAAGAGGCTCATCGTCCCTTAAGTTTTTTCTTTACTATACTCCTTAGCAAATTTATCCCTCTTTTTAAATGATCTCTGCTTCTTGTTCAACCCCCCCTTTGTTCCGATTCTCCTCTGACTTGTTCACTATATTAAAATTGAAACATATTTGGAGAGACTACATTATTGATATCTTTTGATCGTCAACATTCTTTTCCCAAAATTATGAAGAGTACTCAAAAAACGTCCAAATAACACTATTATTGACTAGGATCTAACAATGTTGTGATGATGTGCACCTATGGTATTGTTTCCCACTATTTTTAAAATTTAGTATCTATTAAAGTAACAAAAGAATGCATATCCTCATCATCTCTAAATTCTATAAATTTTTAAAACATGTTAAGTATTAATGAAAGAAAATAAATATAGGTAGGATAAAAAACATCGGAGAAACGTTCGATTGCTTCTTTAAAAGTACAAAACAATTACTAACAAACTCTCAATCACCATCATCCAAATATATACTTTTATTAGTATCAGTTATGTGGTTTAAATGTAAACAAATAGTAATAAACAACTGATAGATTTGAGAGATAATTGAATGAATAACAATTAAGGCTTGAGACTTCAGAGAATGAATAACAATTAAGGCTTGAGACTTGAAAGAATTGATTGAATGAATAATAGTTGAACTCACACCCCTACCCAATATATATAAGTTTTTTAACAAAAAAATTAACCCGATTCCGCTTCCAAATCTGGGTAGCCCAAAATCGGCAATCTGACCATTTTGGAATATTAGAATCGATACGTAACTTACCGATTTCGGACCGATTAGGAACCAGTTAACCCGGTTCTGCTTCCGAATCTGGCTAAACCAGTCCGATTCTGAGCCAATTATGGACTGAACCAACCCATCAAACACCCCTATATTGGACATAACAAAATATATTACTATATATATGTAAATAAATAATTTACATTGATTTGAATTATGCATTTTAATAACCAAAATACATTTAACTTGTTAAGAGTACAAAATATCTTTTGTTTAACCTACACAACTAATTTCATATTAATGATAAAATTCTTTCAATGTGAAGGAACTAAATATCATAAAAATTTTAAGACTCAAATTCGAGCTCGAATAAATGTATTTGAGTTTGAGTGAAGATTTTAATATTTTTTGCTCAAATTCGGTACAATTCAAGACTCGAGTGCGAGCTTGGCTCCAAATATTCTAACATGTTCATAAGATATTTGAACTATTACTTGAAAATAAAAGTCTGAAAGTTTCGAAATATATTTATTAATATATAATTATATTAGATCAATATAATATTAAAGTTCACGAACTATCGAACAAAATAATTCGGGCTCGAGTTTGGCTCAAAAAAAGTTCGAACATGCTCGAGCTCAAAAAAATACGCACTCGAAATTATTGATTTACACCACTAAGTGTCTTGCTTTATATATATGTGGGTAAAATGCGTAAAACCCCTTGTGTTATAGTAAAAATGCACGAGACTTCTATGTGTAAACAAAATAGGCAAAAAAACATGTGTTTTATTCAACTCGACATGAATCCCCCTTTTATTAAAGTAAATATGCACGAAACTTCCCTGTGTTAACAAAATATGCAAAAAAAACACTATGTTTTCTTAAATTCAGCATGAAACCCCATGTCTTACAAAAAATGCAAAAAAGAAACCCTAATTATTTTTAAACCTTGTAACCACTTGAAAATAAATAGATAAAAAAACACCTCTATTTTCATAAATCCTATACAAAAACCCATCGATTGTCTAATATGCTCTCTAGTTTTTCTGCATCTATATTATTTTCTTCTTTCTATAATGATTTATTCTTTTCGTTTTAAAACGAAAAATATTCAGAATTTTAATGTTAATGCATTTTGTTCACAATCTATTCTAAAATTACACCACAAAATGTATTCACTTTAAAATTCTAAATATTTTTAGTCTTAAAACTAAAAGAACAAATCATTAAAGAAAAGAAGAAAATAATGTAGATGCAGAAAAAATGGAGAGCATATTAGACAATCGAGAAGGTTTTGTGTAGGATTTACGAAAATAGAGTGTTTTTTTCCCTATTTTGTTTAACCACTGGGATTTCGTGCAAGGTTTAAAAAACAAGAGGGGTTTTTTTTGAATTTTTTATAACACATGGGAGTTTCACGTCGAGTTTAAGAAAACATATGTTGATTTTTGCCTATTTTGTTAACATAATGGAGTTTCGTGCATAATTATTATAACACAGGGGTGAGATTCATTCCGAGTTTTAGAAAACACAGGGTTTTCTTTGCCTATTTGATTAACACACGGGAGTTTTATGTATATTTACTATGACACGTGGTGTTTTTAATTAAAATTAAATAACTATATACGTCCATTTAATACGCATGCATAAATATAGTTACGCAAATATTTTAATTGATATCTTTGATTACATTCAACACTTTGCGGGTTTCATAATTAATTAAGATGAAAAAAAAAGAATAAATTTGGTCACATTGCAAAAATCGAATCACTTTTATGCTAACCATTAAATAAAACACATAGGACCGACCAATTATTTTTTTTAAAAAAAATAAAAAAACATACGCGTGAAACTAATAAAATATAAATGTTTGGCGAACAAAGTAGGGATTATATTTCAATTACATGCATGAATGAGCAATAAATATCTTTGAAAATAAAGATTAAGAACGACATGATAATTGTTGGTGGCACCCCTGAGAGAATGCAACTTTTGGAAGTATGCAAGGTAGTGAAAAACAAATTGTTTTTAATTAAAAATAATTTAAATGATATTATATTTGATTAATTCTAAAAATTTTGGATTAGTATTAAAAAATATTTATATTATAAATTTACCATATATTGCTGCTCACCATCCATGAGTCATATATGGACAAAACGATAAGACTTTCTTTTACTATTTAATATGAAACACATCGCACTTTCTCTAGGAAAACTATATCATATACGGGGGAGTATTGCTCTCTACGTAGCTTGAGTCATTGAATGATGTTGATCATAACTAGGGTCCACGTCAAATTTCACGTCCCTCTATTTGGTGAATTGATCTTGGCTAATCCATGTGGTAGATCCATCCATTGGATGTGTATATTCACATTCAACATACACATCCAATGGATGAGATTATCCCATGAGGCTACTACCCTATGGGGTAGCCAAAAATAAATCATATTTGGCCCATGACTCAACCTATAACTAAAGTCCCAAATTACCTTTATTTTACATCCTATTCTAATATTTTATTTTTGATGTGTTTCTTCAACTTACAAGGATAAAATTCAAATTGTATGATGATGGTTAGGCCAACCAAGTATAGAAGAATGAAATGTTTTAGTAAAATGGAAGGGCTCCATGTGGGGTTTGGTGGATTCCGTCACGGGACGTGGCATCTCGATATGTTTACGGCGAGAAGGGACATCTTTTGTTCACACTCACCAATTCTTCCTTTTGTCTTCATGTATAAAATAAACTATTATTAGCATATATATATATATATATATATATATATATATATATATATATATATATATATATATTGAGAGATGTGGTAAAATCAATTTTTTTTTACGCCAAGATCAACTCGATTATTGCCCCCACCCCTTTTTTTAATGTTATCTTGTATCTTTTTTAAGTGATATATTAAAATAAATAAATACAACGACGATTTACGTTTTGTACAATACATGTGGTTTCATTGCTTGTATATCTTGATTATGTATCGTATGATCCATATGACATAACTAATGCGCGACAAAATTATATATTTTGTAGGATTTTGGATGCTCCATTATTTTAGTTCGATAAATTTCGATGCAGATGCATTATATATATATATATATAATTATTA
The DNA here is from genome assembly GCA_907163345.1 of Haberlea rhodopensis. Classification (NCBI taxonomy): domain Eukaryota; kingdom Viridiplantae; phylum Streptophyta; class Magnoliopsida; order Lamiales; family Gesneriaceae; genus Haberlea; species Haberlea rhodopensis. The sequence goes on along the minus strand of CAJQUN010000797.1, from coordinate 59,755 downwards.
AATCTGAATTTTTAATCCTTATTTTTTTAAAAGAAAATAGTAGAAATAGTTTAATGTTATGATACATTGATGGAAACAGTTTCTCGTACCAAAGAACATTCATTGTCATTTTGTGAATTTACAATCGTTTATGCCTGTCAAGTGTTATTGGCAACAAACCCTCCGTAGTTTTTAAATAGACAGATTGCACTGACGTGGTTTGAAAATATGCAGTCATGTGGTTTGTGATAATAGTCAATTTAACATATGTAGTTTGTAAATAGTTGCATAGCACTCTGTGAGGACCCATTCCTAATCAAGTGTTTAATTATCATACAATGATTATTTTTCTCGTACTGGGGTACTGACCCCTTTGTGGTGGATGTCACGTCTTTTGTTGTTCGGGCATGACAGGTTTTGCAGGAGGACAATGTTCTGATGCTTACGGTGTTGCATCTAGAGATAACCGAGCTCTGTGATGAACGAGCTCAGGTTTATGCACGGTTTTCTTTTCCCAATTGTATTACTCTACTTTTAAGAAAATAAATTTACCGGGGTATGCCCCGTGTATGTTGTATTTGACTTATAACATTTTCAAAGACTCTAAGTGTTATGTTGATTACTGAATGATGTATTGTATGTAAATGGAATATATATATATATATATATATATATATATATATATATATATATATATATTGGTATCATCATATATGTATCACCTAAAAACGAGAAATTTTTAGGGTCATTTGACAATAAATTTGAAATAAATCTTTCGTTGTTTACGTTAATTAATCATTGTGTGATGATTAAACACCACATTAGGCCCGGGCCCTCACATTTGGTATCAGAGCATAATCTGGGATATGCTCGAATTAAAGTTAGGATACTGAGTCTAGACACAAATGAATTGTTTATGCATGTGTTTGACTATATGATTTTATATGCTCTTACCTGCTATGATTACATGTTAGATAATGAGATTTTAGACATGTAATAGATTACTAAGCAGGGATAGTTAGATGTCATATCTCTGAGTATTATAATATGCTGAGTTGCATATAACATAGAGAATTTGAGAATTTTTATCTGTTAGCACTGACAATTGCTGATCGGATGATGATTTAGAGTAAGTGATGATGGAATCTATGACTTGAGATTTATATATATGATGTATTGCCTAAATTGTGTAGAGTACACTAAATTATTACACCGGAGTTGCATTAAAGTGATCAAATACATCAAGAATATGTATGTTGCAATCGTAACATACGGCATATATCTGTATTATTTGATACATGAATTGCCGAACTTACGTGAATTACGTGATTTTACTATATAAATTTTAATTGAATTATGAGCATTCATATCATCTTAATAAATGTTTTGTTAACACACATCATTTTGATAAATATACATCGATACATGGCATACACGTTGGACATTTCATATTGATATTACCAATCCTTTGATATCATTTGATTATGATTGAGATCTATAGTGTAATAGGGACGCTGGACACGACGATGACAGGCAGTGTAGGTAACAACTGTAGTCATGCACATTGCCGCCGGACCTAGACACGAGGGATGCTGAGCACGGCGATGGAAGAGTAATATCGCGTGATGTCGCCACCCTCTACTCGAGCTTAATATTGATTGATGATACCTTCCTTTGGACTCCGATTTTGGTATCTTGATATTCGATTCCTTGTATCCATTCATGCATCGCATTTATACATGGTATGTATTGTATGATACTTTGTCATTCTTGATATTATTTATTTATTTATCGTATTAGGGTATTGACCCCCTTTGTGAAGGCTGTCATGTTTTTGTTGTTCGAGCATGGCAGGGTTTGCATGGGGACAATATTCTGATGCTTATGGTGTTGCATCTAGAGATAAACGAACTCCGTGATGAACCAGCTCAGGTTTATGCACGATTTTATTTTCCCAGTAGTATTACTCTATTTTTAAGAAAATAAATTTACCGGGGTATGCCCCGTGTATGTTGTATTTGACTTATAACATCTTCAAAGACTTAAGTTTTATATTGATTAATGAATGATGTATTGTATGTGAATGGAATATGTAAATATATATATTTTTGGTATCATTATATATGTATCACCTAAAAGTGAAAAAAAATTTAGGGTCATTTGACAATAAATTTGAAATAAAGCTTCCGCTGTTTACGTTAATTAATCATTGTGTGATGATTAAACAACATTAGGCTCGGGCCCTCACGCATTCCCTACGTCTATGCTATATTTTGTAAATCATAGGGGGTAAAGTTTCTATTTTGAAAACCACAGATGGTAAACTACTTATTTACAAACCACATGTGGGATAAAACTGTCTATTAATAATACTATATGGAGATAAAATGACTATTTGCATACCATATAGAGTAACATATCTATTATCGATACCACATTGAGACAAATTGTCACCGGCTCGCCTATGTACAAAACAAAAGATTATAAGAGTAATATTGCTTCATCTCATTCTCCTCTATATTAACACAACATTCAAACTAATATTAATCCACGATTTCTTCTGAAATTGCCACATTACCCTCAACTCAAATTATTAGAAACCCACCATAAATTTTTTTTTTAATTATACAAATTATCATTTATAATCATTTAAAAAAAACTAACTAATATTTTAAAAAAAGAAAAATAAGCTGTATTAAATTGCACCAGCTTTTTATCTAACATCTATTCCAATATTATGAATTTAAAATACATACAAAAATTTGATGTATACATAGTTAAAGATGAGATGTTATCCTGAAGGTATTATCTTACTATAGATCCAATGGTCGACATACTTTGAATATGTGAGGTTTATATTTTTTTCAAGTGGACTCCATATTCAATAAATCAGAGAATATAACAATTGCCTTTGCTGTGTGATCGATCGAAACGTGGTGCCTGTGATGCTGTACAGTTTAAAAGATTTGAGTTTGCAGTACCATCAGTTATAGCTTTTGGTAAAGCGGCAAGCGCTTGATCCTACATTTGGTATCAGAGACAAGGGTCGCGTGTTCGAGTCCCATGAGTTGCGATGAGTGCAATTATTGGGAGGAGGATTGTTGGAGTACAACAATCGCCATTGCTGTGTGATCCATCGAAACGTGGTGTTTGTGCTGCTGTACGGTTTAAAAGAGTTGAGTTGCACCGCTACCATCAGCTATATCTTTTGGTAAAGCGACAAGTATTTGATCCTACAATATATGTATTGATCTCTCTATTGTTCATGCAGCCTACCTCAATTCATTGGGATTAAAGATTTAGTATAATAGTAGTAGTTATTATTGTGGGAGGGTGATAGACCTTCCAAATTGGCCTCTTGGTGTGTATTTTATGAAAATTACTTACTACCCTATATTTTTTATTTCTAATGATCTGAAACTCAAATTTTCTTTTTAGGCTTTTGTCCTTTCATTATCCTTATTATTGATTATATCTTGCTTACTTTTTAGATCGTTATTCGTGAATTATTAGTCACCAATTTAATATTCTTGAATTTTATTTACTGATTTTCATTGAAGAGCTTAAAGATCGGTACATTTGGATGATAAATTTAATGTTTGTTATAATTATAAAATATATAACAATTGACCTAGTTATAAAAATAAAATTTATTCAAAAAAACCAACTGATTATAAACAAAAATTGATTTTTTGAAAAGATTTATTTACAAAATCGATTATACAAGCATGTGTGTACAAAAAGCATATATATATACATATATGCATTGGCTTGAACTCAACCATTATAAACGCCTAGGTTTCGCATTCAAATTGCAAATTTATGCATAAATACTTATTTAATTAACACATGTAATTGTTGTTAATTAGTAGTAACATGCAATCAACGATACATATTGGTCAACATAATCAACTTAACCATCCCAATAAATGAAAATGTACGGTGTGGATTTGATGAAAACTATACTGTTGGTTCTTATCTTAGGGTTAAAGAAGTGGCGCTATTACTTTATCTGTCTTTAATATGTAAATAATATATTTAATTACAACCTTTTGACCGTTGACTGGGATTCACGTGCGTGGTATCTTTTGACTCAAAATGTCTCGGTATTCAGGGGGTTCGCACGTGCGCTTATGTGCTTTCACCTCACGGTTACATTTGGGATGACTTCGAACTAGTACAAGGTTATTGTCATTATCCAATAGTTTAAATTTAATTTAAATATATATATAATCCGTTTGAGAATAATTAGAAAATAGAGAATAAGATAAATAATATAGTGATATAGTTATACAATGTTTGATATAATTTTAAAATGATATATTAATTTTATATATTTGTTGTAATGACTAAAATATCAGCATCACTATTATTTAATTTGATTTGAGTAAAATTAAAATTAGTATTGAAATATAATTATATTTTTATATTTTGATAATTAATAAATTTAACTATCTTTTTGAAGAAATATTTATTTTCTCAAATAAATTTAACTATCAAATAATTTTTTTCAAGGTTGACAATAATTTATATTTCCACTTTTTAAGAAATATATTCATAATTTATTTTAAAACTTTTTGTATAAATTGAGAAATTTACTACAAATATTTGTTTTTTTAATTTAAGTTAATTTTTTGGATCAAAATTTATAAGGTCAAATAATGTGTTTCGCCGTATTTATTAATAAACATTCTTAAAATAATTGAATAAATAACTAAACCTTTATAAAAATACCTTATTAAAACTAATTTAATATAAGTATATTAAATAAATAAATGTAAATATATTGTATTAATCATTAAATAAAATAAACTATAACTTATAAGCCCTTGCGCGGTGACCATAACCAGCTTCATTCTGGTGCCCCAATGATCAGAATGGCCAAGACAACTTATTTTCGTCATAAAATTAATTAATAATACGAAATTTCTAAAATTTAATTTTATACATATATTTATATTATATTATTTATTATAGTTATATATTATATCGAAAGAATTTGAAATGTTTGAGATAATTTTAAATTTTGTAACATTAAAAAAATCATGTTACTACATATTTTTATTAGTTGTTTAATGTTTTTCAAAAAATTGGAACAAAAAGAGTAAATATGATAGGATAATTTTGTGATAAAAATCAGCCAAACACGGGAATTTTATTTTATATTTTATGAAAATACAATCCATACATAATCTTTAACTTCAAACAATCCCGTATAATATATTTATGGTAGGATCTCATTGGTCTCATTTTTCTTACTCGGTTAACATCTGGTGCTAAGATAATTACATGTGTCGACAATTTATAGATTTGGTATAAGATATCAACACGTGTGCCCTTACGTGACAAGATATCGATGAATCATTACAATATCCTATTTGCGTACTATATTACATAAATTCTTTGCTTTCGCCATTTAATATTTAGTTTTTTATCCGAATAAAAATCTCTAATTGTTTTTTTGTTAGAATAATTTTTATGAATTTAAATTAAAAATTGCTCCGATAATAACATCAAGAAGTATACATTAAGATCTTAGTAAAGGTAAACAAGGACGGATTCTTTCTTTCAATAAGAATTCTGTTATTTCTGGGCAGGGTGAAGAGGAGAACCATGACTCAGCGAAAAGAGTTGGTTCTCTTTTCTCGATCGAGCATTCATGTGCTTAGCAAAGATGTAGTAGCATTTAGGGTGGCAAGAATTTTATTTTCCGGATAAGCCGACTCAGCTCTTGCTTGCTGTCAACGGTCGATCCGACATGGGAGATAGAATAAAATGGGTCTCCCTTTGGTTGAGCTGCTACTTTTTTCGGGCATCCACAACCTGCGGAAAAAGGAGAAGGCAAATGGACTAATATATATCCCTAGCGAAGATCATATAAAGACCGAAACTCTTCATCCAGTCAATAGAAAGATGGTCAATAATTGCTCTAATAATAACATTTACCTTTATTTATTATTCACGTGCATAGTCGTCGAGGCTTGATTCAAGAAAATTTCAAAATTAAACATAACTTTAATAGAGTAAAGATTCTAATTTAAGCTCAATTTTAATTATTGTTTTATAACTAGTCCATTCTTCACTTTTTCGAGATCAACTCGGATAAACTTTTATAATTGTTTTATATATTTTTTTTATTGAACTAGTTATTAAAACATGTAATTTTCTAAGAATAAAAGTTGATAAAATAATTTAAAAATTTGCTGATCGACATCAAACTCAATTGATGTGGTAATTAAACATGGAATGGGAAATTAATCGATATAGTAATAATTGTATGAGATGGGACAATTATTAAAACATAAGGAATTTTGAGATCACGGTCTTAGTTATTTTATTATTTAGAAAAGGATGCGAGATTTTCTTTTTTAATAAATTATTATATTTATCTAAAAATGATTTATAATTTTCAAGATACCAATAAATTGTGAAATCAGTTCCAATTACTTTGTACACCTTATACTTCTGTTCAATACAACGAATAAATGTAAATAAAGTACTATTCCTATAAGTAATTACGATCATATTTGAGTCATTTTTTTATGCTTCAGAGGTCTGAAAGGCACCATAGGCCATACATTCCAAGATTTAAGGATTGGGGCCATTCTTTTGCATTGAACTAAAATTATAGCACACTTGTCGAAATAACAAAAAATATGTATGTATATTGATATTATAGGAAGAATGCGTCACATCGGGTAAAATCCTATGTGTGCAGAACAAAAATTGTCCGAGCAGATGATGTGCCTGCTCGGCCAGCGGTGTCAAACATTGGAGGAAGACCTGGTCAACACAGGCTAATGAACATGTATTAACGGGTGCATATTTCTCAGGTACGTCTTGAGCCGATCATGCAATGATTATTCACAGATCATGCTCCAAATGGCGTGGCATAATAGCCAAAGGAATAACTATAAATACAAACATCAGATGGTATAAAAGGACAACTCAATTATTCCCAAAAAACCATAAATTTACACAAGGTTGTCAGATTTATCTCAGCAGGATTTGTCTTTCAGGGCTCACGTCAGCTGACTGACATCTGATGACTTCTCAAGGTAATAATGCTTACTAGATATGCTGAGGTAGAGTAGACTTACTTAGCCAAGTCTACTGACTTCTTCTGGTAAACTTTGTTGATGATAACTCTTCAATAACAAGTGTTAGACTTCTGAAAGATTTGCTTGGTCATATCTTCCAGTAGACTCTGCTAGGTCATATCGTCTGGTAGATTTTTCTTAGATTTTTCTAAGTCATAATCGATAGACTCTGGTAAGGCGGTGTGATTTGTTATCCGGCAGACTTCATATTTCATCTACTAGACAAACTCCTTGAAGTAGACACTATTTGAGGCGTAGGCTCTGTTAACTAGGTAGACTTTGTTATCACCAAAACTTATAAATATTCCAACATCGGGGATGTTTGGTCCGTATTTAAACCTAAGATGTTGGTGCTCGGGATGATCGAGTAGTGTTCGGCGTTAATTGGTTAAATATGTGATCGGATGTGTTGTGATGCCCGAGAATTAATGGTGTAAATCCCGGTGTGGTAATAATCCTTAATGGATTTTAAGTGTGGCAATTAGGAATTAATTACGATGTTGGGACTTCCGAGGATTTTAAATCCGGTATTTGGGGTCGTTGGATCCGAGGGTGGAGATTGTATCCCCCTCGTGGTGTTAAACCTTGGAGTTGGATGTTTGGTGGGATCTGAGTTCTGGGGTGCTTTGTGATGGGGCTGGTAATGCAAATTGAGATTGAGAGGTAATTATTGAACACATATGATTTTTAATGAGTCATGATGTATTTGTGGAAGACTCGATATTTTAGAGTTTTGGTACTATATATACCAAATGGACTCGGTGTTCAGACAGTTCTCTCCTCTCTCTCACGCCCAAACCCCCACCCATTTCCCCTCTCTTTTCTCCCATGGAAGGAAATCGATGGAAGCTTGACTTGGGAGCCGAATTTCTCGAAGAAAAGTTGGTATTACTCTTTCCCTTACTCTTATCTTCGATTTGATTGTAGTATTGTGGTATTTGGTTGTGTATAGTGTTGGGTTGGAGTTTATGGATTTTTGGAGATTTTTGGTTATTGTGTTTTGTGGAGGTTATTTAGTTCCTTGTTAAGGATTTATGGTGTATGGGGGTGTGAAGATTGTTATTTTGGAAGTTTTTACATGAAAAACGCCATTTTTGGCTGCAAAAGGTAGGAGCGATCGATCGCCGCGTCGTTTGTAAAATTTCGAGGAAGATGAACAGTCAGGCGGTCGACCGCTTCAAATGAAGCGATCGATCACCAAGGGGCAGTTATGATGCAACAGCTGGGTGTATTGACACCGATATATCGATGACATCTATTGGCGAGATGATGGTATGATTATGTGGTGGATATTATGATGCATGTAATGTATAAACATGCATTGATATTTGTCTTGTGATTATGATATATGTTAATATAATACTTGCCGCTCATATGGCGAAGCGATGATTTTGCCGCTGTCATATTGAAGCGAGGGGTATTGATTGTGTACCGCCATTGGGCGATGAGTATTGCGTACCGCGTGGGGCGATGAGTATTATATACCACCGTAGTGAAATGAATGTTGTTATACTGCTAGTGTGTTGGCAATATATATTGATGATGTGTTGATTGCAAATGGTAATGAACGTTGTGTTATTGTTGTTCCTTGGGTACATGAGGTAGGCCAAGAGGATATTGGAATGTTCCAGGGGAACGAAGAATTGAGTGACGAGACAGGGTGTGGTGTAACCGCTGTGGTGATACCATCATATCTGTGGTATGCATCGGGTAATGATATCGTTTTGTGATAATGTCAAAGCATGATAGTCTTTTGGATATTGTGGATGTCATGTATTGACATGTACCGTCACAGGTTGACGATGATGTTGTGGATGTCATGTATTGACATGTACCGTCATAGGTTGACGATGATGTTGTGGATGTCATGTATTGACATGTACCGTCACAGGTTGACGATGATGTTGTGGATGTCATGTATTGACATATGCCGTCACAGAATGACGATGACATAGTGGATGTTCTATGTGGACGTGTGTCGTCGGTACGATGAAAAAAAAAATACATTTAGATATACGTATTTAGTCGTATGGTTGGAGTGCCCATGGTGGGCGCAGAGTAGTGTTTGAGTCACCGTTTGACGAGACGATTATGCCGAGCAGGTTTGCTCGATGAATTATTGGATACGCCGTACATGTAAGTGTATCGTATCACGTATTGAAGTAATATTTTACGAGTATGGGTACCTTTGAGTATGCTCGTCGGGGTGGCTATGGCCAAGTGACTGGTGGTAGAAGTAGTTATTGAGGAAACTACTTGCATATACCGATGTGACGTATTAGTGGACATGGTCACACCCACACATGAGGTGTGGAATAAGTCCTAATGGATTAGAATTGCATTGTGGTTGGGTAAAAGGACATCGGGATGTCCATTGTGCATTGGTATTAGAGAAATGTTGGGTGATGGCCCACTACTCTAATGATGGTACGGTATGGTATACCGGGTGGAACGTATGATACGTTGGTAGGTTTGGTATAAACCTAATGAGGCAACGAATCTGCTAGCCAGTTGTTGTTGCAGTATTATAGTGAGCTTGCTGTAGCCATTATACTGCTCGTTGGAACCGAGTTCGGTGAATCGTATGTTGATACGATGAGAGTTTATAGTGGACTCTTGTGGTCTATGTGGCATGAGAATTGAGGCAGGGAATACTCACGAGAACGTTTATATGTTAATTGTTTTGAGGGACTTGTATTGGGACAACTCAATTTTGTTGGGAGTACCAACGTGAGTGTCAACAAGTCGTAGTTAGGGCTGGTTGAGATGCTCGAGATTGTGGAGTACTATGATATTAGTACAGAGCATCGTTAGAATGGGTATACGTTGTGTATACGAATTTCGATTTGGTAATAGTAGCAAGGATGCACTATTCTGAACCGGTTGTGTATTTATTGGTTCCGAGATATATTTTGGTATAAATATATCTAGGTTTTACGAACTGTGGTTCGAGGTTGGAGAGTCATGGGTTCATTATGAGAAATACGGTATTCATATACCTATTGGGAATCTTTGGAAGATTCGATGAGTCTGTTTGTCTAGTGTTGATGTTGGAATCACACCATTGGTCGTTGGTTCGTCAATCAACATTCTCCGCTGGGTGAGAGGGCTTGTGTGTATGATTTGAGACACCCGAACCGAGTGCATTGAGTATGCATGTGGTACTGATGCGTAAGCATGTATACAGGTGTGTGTATACGAATACCAGCATTTTTTGTGCTCGTCGAGCATCGGATTAGTATGCTTGGATGGATGAATCTCTGGTGAGAGATTATGGCACCTTGAGATTGGTAATCTCAACGACACGATACATTCTGAGGAATGATCGCGAGGTCCGGTTGACTCCCTTGAGGAGGGATTGTCGTGTATTGAGTTCATGGTAATTCATTACTAGGTAATTTGAGAGCATCCCTGTGTTGGGAATGTGAATCCTAGGGTAAACGAGGGATGGTCGGGGTTTAATCTATTGGGTGTTGTTGTTGACACGTATGGAGGGAACGCAATCGATTTTCTCGCGTGTTCTCTATGGGAACTCTGGTCTGTTCTGTCGGTGCTTGTCAGATAGACTCTCATTTGTCTATTTACCATTTGAGATAATCTTCAGTCCTTGGTCTTTTTCAGCATTAAATGCATCATTAAATGCTTCAATAAATGGCAGTTGATTATTCGGACTTGAAGAACGAAGCTTACTTAACTTCGTCTGCTCTGATCTGATCTTCATCGAGCTGGTCTGGTCTGATCTTGTTTATCGATCTGGGTGTGCTTCGATCTGGTCAGACTGGTTTACATCGATCCGTTTTGTTTTGAGATAGACTATATCGGTCTGATCTGATTTGACATGGCTCGATCGGTATTGTCTGTTTTGTCATCTTTAAAATCCAGAACTAACAAATTCCCCCTTTTTGATGATGACAAAACATAGCTATTAAATCCTCTTATAAAGTCTTTTATTTCTTTGAAAAATAATCTTTCAGATCGATTAAGTCTTCTTGTTCAAAATAAATGAACACTGGAAGTTATAGTTCAGATCGATTAAGTCTTTTTGTTCAAAATAAATGAAATATTCAAAATAAATGAATAAGACTCAGAGATTCGATTGAAAGACTTTGATTTTATTAAAATGTCTGATGAATACATTTACATGTCATGATTCAGACAGTTATTTATTTCTTCGCTGACTGCTGTGCTGGCTTGAATCCTTCTTCTTTTTCCCCTTTTGTCAGCAGCAATCTCCTGAAGGAAATCTATGATCTGCGTAAGCTGAGCGCAAATAGTATCCAGGCGAGTGTCTTGAACAATGAGGGATTTGGCAACTGTAGTTTTCACTTCGGTAGCCAGCTTGATCTGTTCTTGTCTCAGACTGTTCTTATATGAGGCTTGCTGAGAGAACAGATCATTTAGTCTACGCTGAATACCGTTGATGCTTGCCGTCATCTTGTCTTTGAAAGATTCAAAATCCATAGATGTAGTCCTCTGGCTTTGATGAACTTCTCTTACTCGTTGAGAGAGAAAGAGACAGTTTTCAGATAATTCGTGAAGAGACTTGACTATTGATGGAGCATCATCAGCGGGGTCTGGGAAGTGATCAGCAGGTGACGCAGTCAGATCAATTTCTGCTTCAATCGGTACAATGGTAGAGTCAGCAGATTGGCGAATATCGGACCGGATCAATTCGACCAAATCTGTAGAAAATTCTTGCACAAATGCCAAATCTGCAACATACTGATCTGGATGAGTGATAGGTCTAGTAGGCTCATCAACCTGCAGAGCTGCAACTATATTTGACACAACAAGATCCGGATCGATAAAGTATGGTGGGAGAACTGTCGGAGGTGCGTCTAGCGTGCTGGTTTGAATATCTGAGACCGAGGACACCAACGGAATGGAGGTAGTAGGATATTCCAGCAATACGTCCATCCCCTCAGTCTCTGCAGTAGACGGAGCATTAGGCAGTGGCTGCTTCGCTGTCTCAGAAATTGTGGCTCAGAGCTTGACTCTGCCACAATCTTGCTTGTTGTTGGATGATCTGGACTGGGAACCGGAGTAAAGATGTTGAGCCTCTGACGATGCATGCGAACAACCATGTAGAGAGTGAGAATGTCCATCTCCAGCTGAGCTATGACCGCACCGTCATCCTTGGCAGTCGGGCTAGTGGCATCAAAATTCGCCTTCTTGGCTTGGATAAGCAAATTTGCCAGCCTCAGTCTGCCGTTTGCCCGAAACAACTCCTTGCGATGTACCGCAATCCGAACATCATCAGTTTCTGTCCCTTTCAGGACTTCTTGCTCCATCTTATGTAGCCGCTTGAGCTTGCCAAAGAACAGATTGAAGTGATTGACCGTTCTGTATTCGACCCATTCATCGAACACGACGGGCAGCTCCTGAACTTTGTCTTCTACATCTTTCATTGCAATATCAATGGCTGTTTGAGCAGCTGATTTGGGCTTGGAAGAGACAGGCTCAGTCATTACAGCTTTCCCCTTTCCAACATCAGACGAGGGCTTGATTCCGGATTGGGTGTAGTAACCCAGTTCTTTAATGCCAATTCCCTTAACAACAGGGATGTTGGTGGGGACTCGAATGGTAACCTTGGGTACAGTGGGTGGAGCTTTGGATGTTTGGGCTTTGGATGGTTGCGGTGGAGCTTGGGATTTTGGGGGTGGAGCTTGGGTTACAGTGGTGGCTTTGGTTGAGGGAAGGATGGATATGGGTTTAGGGTTTAAGGTTGATAGTGGTTTGGTGATTTGGGTTCGTGGTTTCTTTGGAAGAGGTTTGGCTGGGGATGAAGTAGTGGAGGCAAACTGAGTTTCATCTGAATCAGTCTGGACTGTCAGCTTGCGCTTGACGCTTGTCTTCTTTCCAGCAGCCTGCTCTTTTCCAACTTCTATCTTTACTGCCAACAGATCAGAAGGAGTGGTGGGAGCACTCTTTGACTTGAGTAAAGCCAATCCCTTGGGGTTAAGGATCTTGAAGGGATTGAGTGCTGACGGCTTCCCAGGTCGATGTTCATTGACTCCAGAAGCTTGCGTAGTGGCACATCGAAGTAGAAAGCTTGTTTTGCTGAAATAACCGTCTCCAACAGTACTCCAAAAAGAATAGCGGACCAGTTCACCTTCAGTCCAGAATGGATAGCAGCCATTGCTCTGAACTTTTCAGAAGTGACTGCATCAAAGCTGCTAGCCTTGCCTAGCAATGGTTTGCCAACAATATCACATAGAACCTGAAAATGGAACATCATCTCTTTCTTTTTGAATGATGGCTGCAGATTCTGTCCAAATATGGATACTCGGCCCTGAAGGTTTTCAAGGGTGGCCTGAGATATCTGACCAAAGTCGGACATTCCAATGGTAGGAAGCCCAAATGTAAGGACCCCAAATACTTAACCCTTGATTAGTGTATTAATCATTATGTGTGGCACATACTTTCCATAAATTCATTCGGGAACTCCGATGGTACTATACCATTGAATGGCAATTACAAAGTTTTTCTTTAACATACAATGTTAAAGGGTTTATCATCCTTACAACAAGAGACTCATAGAGTTCGCCCATTACACCACTTTTTACATTGTGGACTTTTATAAAAATTTGGGCAGAGTCTCCCCATAAATAGAGCAATCCAGAAATAAAAGTACAGCACACAACATAATTCCCGGCCAGGGAAAACATAATACTCATCAGAATACAGCAATATCAAGTAAATTCCCAGCCAGGGAAGACACCACACATATGGCAACAAAAGTGGGTTTCAACACCCACATACACTAATGACTCTCATGATCCTTTAGCAATTCTACCTCTAATTGCATGCAACATAGAATGAGAGAGAGAAAGGCTCATGCCTTTATATACAACCCATATACAAGTACCATCGTGCTCACATGCGAGCATCATAATCATGTGTATAACCATCATGGGTGTATATATATATATATAGGTACTCTATACGATACCGTGCTCCATCAAGCCCTGGTACCACGATCCTGGGAGTACATCCAATCAACAGCTCGAGCTCATCTCCGAAGCCATCGATGTACCTGTCCACCTGTCCCAACAGAGACAGCCCCCAACGGGGTGAGCATACCAATTCCACAATTTCATAATCATAATGACATAATACATAATTTACAAAAATGTAAATATTGTGGAACATATGTGACACTTCCTGGATGGTATCATCCTCATCCTAGCGTACCCCTGTAATGACCCTGTTCTCAAAACAGACAAATCATCAAATCTTGAATATGCAGTTAATCATCATATTGGTTAACCCTAACCAGTTTCGAATTAACAACATTTCATTACATCTTTCTTTATCTAGCAATTATCATAATTCTAGATATCATATTGAGACTTCCTTAACTTCCGATACTAGTTAATCACTTCTCTGATTAACTACGTCTCTGTTCCTATTCATTACCAATAGGGAATAAAATACAGATATCCTAGACACCACATTTTCATTTCTTACTTCAAAGTAGCGTCATACTACTGGTGTTCGCTCCGTAGCGACCACACCCATCATTTGCTCGCTTCATAGCGGCACCAAGCATTTCACCATGTGAATTAACATAACGTAACCAAGTCACGGTGCCATCATAGTAAAACATTTCATGTATTTTAAATCATGCATCATACTTGTAAAACATCATATAAGTTATGCTCGTACGCTAAACGTACCTTAAATCCTCGAAGTCCGAGCCAAACCTTGCTCGAGTTCCATGCCCAGAGGAACGATGTGCTAACACGATAAATAATTCACGATTATTTACGAACATGCAACCAATGCTCAAGCACACCCATAACCCTCAAAATATTGTCAACACTCGACAATAAATCATTTAAAAGACCCGGGGCAGGGTACATGCAGGGAGGGAAAACGAATGCGACATATCGAAAAATTGCTCAAGAACAGCTTCAATAATTCGAACCCTAGCATCACGATTCGAACCCAACCAACCATCATAAATCATCTAAAACATGTAATAAACGATCCCTAACATGAATCATCAACCCATAGCCAAAACCCCCAAAATCGAAATCAAACCCTCACCAAATTAGGGCAATTTCGAACCATACATCTCAATTTGATCCCAATTAAGCATCATAATTCATTTAAACATGAATTAATCGAATAACAACAAGAATCATCATCCTCATACCAAAAACCCAAATTTCGATCCCTAATTTCACAAAATCAGCGTTCAAAAAATCGAATCCATAAGCAACAAATTTCGACCCATGAAAGTATGAAATATACGACTCAAAAGCAGTACAAAAACGCCCCTAAAACATCGGGAGAAAAGCCCCAAAAACGTACCAAAATCGGGCCACAAAATCGGACAGAAAATCAGTGACGAACCCTAGCGCTTTCTGCATAAATCCGAGCTCGATTCTCGACGAAACTTCGAATTGTTGGTACGTATAGAAGCGCCTGGAAGAGACGATTCCAACGGCGGGTGGCACGCGCCGAACGGCGGCCGGACGGCGGCGGGCGGTGGCCTTTTATGCGCGGGGTCAAAAGGGGATCGGGAAACCGGTGTGCGCGAGGAGAGAGAGAGAAGGTGAGGAAAATGGCTCCGATAATTAAATCTCGGGCTCAACTGGTATTTATAGCAAAAATACCCCGAAATACTAATAGCCCCACAAATACATCATGATTCATTAAAAATCATCTGTTTTCAAAAACTCTCTCTCTAACTCAAAAACCCCCTACCGGTGCCCACACCAAGCACCCGAGATCCCGAGACGCATTAAAAACCCAACTCACAGGTTTTCACCGAAATGAGAATACAATCTCAACCTCGAGATCCAACGATCCCAACTACTCAAATAGACGAGCCCAGAAGGCCCAACTCCGCGATTAAACTCCAAATCGCTACGTAAAACAACTTTAGAGGTTATTAACACCCCGGGATTAACATCTATAATCCCTGGTCATCACAATATCCCCCACTAAAAGAATTTCATCCTCGAAATTAGCACCGGTGTATTACATAACACCCAGGCTACACAACAACATGAAGCCATAACTTCCATTCTTGACCATATCAGGATCGTCTTAACAAACGCGAGGATACTTATCTCACATCAAACTCTGAAACAGAGCGACTTTACCAAAACCAACATATTACCTAAGAGGCAAACGTACCACGATGCGGGTCATCCCAAAAGTCAGTCCCTCATGACTGCAAAGCAACCGATACTTACGACTGTAGATCGGACAGCCATCCTTCGTTCTAATACGACCAGTAAGAACGCATCCTGAATGACACCTCAACCGTGAAAACGTTGACCTCGTGTCAAACTCTGGAGTGGAATAGACTTCCAAATCCATCATAATGTCAAAGAGCGTTAGCGCAACTCAACGCTAACAATCCAAAAGCAGTTAGTCAACTGAAACTGCGAGGATCCGAATCGCTCCCGATTCCATCGTAGATATCATTCAATGACATCTCTTATCATGACTCACGATGTCTAACATACATCGTTACGAGGGAAACACTAGTATTCCACGGTGTACACACACCAAACCTGGTTTCCACTTTCAAACCTCCTCTGTCGAAGGAGCAGTCGCATCATTGCAACTCAAATTGGGCAACTCACGGCCACAGATTCACACAAAAGATATCTCATAAGATGTCCACCTCTGGATATCCCAAGAACCACATCCTGGTCATAAACAAACAATCGAGACTCCTCAGAGTTTCAAACTTGAAAGGACATGCAATAAACCCATTGCATCCCAAATACATGGATTCCCAGATCGAATCAACGACGACTTGATGACTCTCTTGTTGGTACTCCAACATCATGAGCTGTCACAGACAAGTCTCACCAAGACTAAACATAACGTATACACGTTCAGTGAGGCATGCACAACCTCAACCTCGATGACCTGGTGACCACTAGAGTCCACCACAATCCACATCGTATCACCTTACGATTTGCCACTTGGTTCCTACGAGCAGTATAACGGCTCTAACAAGCCCCTCTTGGTGCTGCATACACACGGCAGACAAACTAGTCGCTGCCTCTCTAGGTTCACCTCAAACCTACCAATAAGATGGACGTTTCCGCACGGCATACCATACTGTGGGAAGAAAATCAATAGAGTAGTGGGTCTTTACCCAACATTCCTCTAATGCCTATACACCCTGGACACTCCAATGTCCCTGTTTCATAGCCATGCATATAGTCATTAATTCTTGACATGAATGATTAAAATCATCATCTTATAATTATCACCATCTTATAACATCTTCATCATATGAGCATCATCATTTCATAAATATCATCATCTTATAACATCATCATCACATAAGCATCGTCATCTTATAGCATCATCATCTTATACATCATCATCTTATAGCATCATTATCGTATACATCATCATCTTATAGCATCATCATCTTATACATCATCATCATATAAGCATCATCATCTTATACATCATCATCTTATAGCATCATCATCTTATACATCATCATCTTATAGCATCATCATCTTATACATCATCATCATATAAGCATCGTCATCTTATAGCATCATCATCTTATACATCATCATCATATAAGCATCATCATCTTATACATCATCATCTTATAGTATCATCATCTTATACATCATCATCTTATAGCATCATCATCTTATACATCATCATCATATAAGCATCGTCATCTTATACATCATCATCTTATAGCATCATCATCTTATAAGTATAACGGTAAATGTACGAATTCATAGTTAAGTAAACATGCTGGGTATTCGTCAGCTTCTTTTTGTTGACCCTGATTCACATTCGTACATATGGGCATCATACCCCATCGTATGTCATCTTACCATATCATAACATCGTGTGGCATCTTACCACGTGGGCGTCTTACCCAATCGTATGGCATCTTACCATATCATAACATCGTGTGGCATCTTACCATATGGGCATCTTACCCCGTGGCGTCTTACCATGTAATAACATTGTATGGCCTCTTACCATATGGACATCTTACCCCGTGGCGTCTTACCACGTAGTAACATTGTATGGCATCTTACCATATGGGCATCTTACCCCGTGGCGTCTTACCACGTAATAACATTGCATGGCATCTTACCATATGGGCATCTTACCCCGTGGCGTCTTACCACGTAGTAACATTGTATGGCATCTTACCATATGGGCATCTTACCCCGTGGCGTCTTACCACGTAATAACATTGCATGGCATCTTACCATATGGGCATCTTACCCCGTGGCGTCTTACCACGCATAATAACATTGTATGGCATCTTACCATATGGGCATCTTACCCCATGGCGTCTTACCACGTAATAACATTGCATGGTCTCTTACCATATGGGCATCTTACCCTGTGGCGTCTTACCACATAATAACATCGTATGGTCTCTTACCATATGGGCATCTTACCCTGTGGCGTCTTACCACATAATAACATCGTATGGTCTCTTACCATATGGGCATCTTACCCTGTGGCGTCTTACCACATAATAACATCGTATGGTCTCTTACCATATGGGCATCTTACCCTGTGGCGTCTTACCACATAATAACATCGTATGGTCTCTTACCATATGGGCATCTTACCCTGTGGCGTCTTACCACATAATAACATCGTATGGTCTCTTACCATATGGGCATCTTACCCTGTGGCGTCTTACCACATAATAACATCGTATGGTCTCTTACCATATGGGCATCTTACCCTGTGGCGTCTTACCACATAATAACATCGTATGGTCTCTTACCATATGGGCATCTTACCTTGTGGCGTCTTACCACATAATAACATCGTATGGTCTCTTACCATATGGGCATCTTACCCCGTTATATGGCATCTTACCATAAAATAATCATCGTGTGGCATCTTACCACATGGGCATCTTACCCAATCATATGGTGTCTTACCATATCATAAACACTGTGTGGCATCTTACCACAGGGGCATCTTACCCAATCATATGGCGTCTTGCCATATCATAAACACTGTGTGGCATCTTACCACAGGGGCATCTTACCCAATCATATGGCGTCTTGCCATATCATAAACATTGTGTGGCATCTTACCACAGGGGCATCTTACCCAATCATATGGCGTCTTGCCATATCATAAACATTGTGTGGCATCTTACCACAGGGGCATCTTACCCAATCACATGGCGTCTTGCCATATCATACACATTGTGTGGCATCTTACCACAGGGGCATCTTACCCAATCACATGGCGTCTTGCCATATCATAAACATTGTGTGGCATCTTACCACAGGGGCATCTTACCCACTCTCATATACGTCATCATAAACATCATCATGATCATCATCATCGTAAACATCATCGTAAACATCATCATCATAAACATCATCATAATCATCATCATCATAAATACTCATGCAATTAATGCAAGGTCATAGTTTAGGAATATGTTACCGTTTGATGTTCGTACGTTTCTTACGTACCTTCCTTGCTTGAGCATTACATGAACAAACGCATTAGTATATTCAATAATAATTGAGACCATACCGAAGTATTCCACTGTCGGTTGTCTACCCAGTCTCTCCTCAGACAATACATCATATCTTTCTTTTCCTGATTTTCTTCCAAAATCAGGTTCCTTGGCACGTAGCATATAGAGTGTTAGACATCGCTATTAATGCCATCCTATCGTGTTCCACACGATTCCTGCAACCACAATGGTTAGCAATACCACTTTTCATATCATAAAAGCACATAAACAATTAGTCATGTCGTATAACATTAATGCCATCATGCATAAATATGTGCTATCAATAACTTCCTAGGCCCTCAACAGCCCCAATGAGCAACCACTGCTCTGATACCACTAATGTAAGGACCCCAAATACTTAACCCTTGATTAGTGTATTAATCATTATGTGTGGCACATACTTTCCATAAATTCATTCGGGAACTCCGATGGTACTATACCATTGAATGGCAATTACAAAGTTTTTCTTTAACATACAATGTTAAAGGGTTTATCATCCTTACAACAAGAGACTCATAGAGTTCGCCCATTACACCACTTTTTACATTGTGGACTTTTATAAAAATTTGGGCAGAGTCTCCCCATAAATAGAGCTATCCCGAAATAAAAGTACAGCACACAACATAATTCCCGGCCAGGGAAAACATAATACTCATCAGAATACAGCAATATCAAGTAAATTCCCAGCCAGGGAAGACACCACACATATGGCAACAAAAGTGGGTTTCAACACCCACATACACTAATGACTCTCATGATCCTTTAGCAATTCTACCTCTAATTGCATGCAACATAGAATGAGAGAGAGAAAGGCTCATGCCTTTATATACAACCCATATACAAGTACCATCGTGCTCACATGCGAGCATCATAATCATGTGTATAACCATCATGGGTGTATATATATATATATAGGTACTCTATACGATACCGTGCTCCATCAAGCCCTGGTACCACGATCCTGGGAGTACATCCAATCAACAGCTCGAGCTCATCTCCGAAGCCATCGATGTACCTGTCCACCTGTCCCAACAGAGACAGCCCCCAACGGGGTGAGCATACCAATTCCACAATTTCATAATCATAATGACATAATACATAATTTACAAAAATGTAAATATTGTGGAACATATGTGACACTTCCTGGATGGTATCATCCTCATCCTAGCGTACCCCTGTAATGACCCTGTTCTCAAAACAGACAAATCATCAAATCTTGAATATGCAGTTAATCATCATATTGGTTAACCCTAACCAGTTTCGAATTAACAACATTTCATTACATCTTTCTTTATCTAGCAATTATCATAATTCTAGATATCATATTGAGACTTCCTTAACTTCCGATACTAGTTAATCACTTCTCTGATTAACTACGTCTCTGTTCCTATTCATTACCAATAGGGAATAAAATACAGATATCCTAGACACCACATTTTCATTTCTTACTTCAAAGTAGCGTCATACTACTGGTGTTCGCTCCGTAGCGACCACACCCATCATTTGCTCGCTTCATAGCGGCACCAAGCATTTCACCATGTGAATTAACATAACGTAACCAAGTCACGGTGCCATCATAGTAAAACATTTCATGTATTTTAAATCATGCATCATACTTGTAAAACATCATATAAGTTATGCTCGTACGCTAAACGTACCTTAAATCCTCGAAGTCCGAGCCAAACCTTGCTCGAGTTCCATGCCCCGAGGAACGATGTGCTAACACGATAAATAATTCATGATTATTTACGAACATGCAACCAATGCTCAAGCACACCCATAACCCTCAAAATATTGTCAACACTCGACAATAAATCATTTAAAAGACCCGGGGCAGGGTACATGCAGGGAGGGAAACGAATGCGACATATCGAAAAATTGCTCAAGAACAACTTCAATAATTCGAACCCTAGCATCACGATTCGAACCCAACCAACCATCATAAATCATCTAAAACATGTAATAAACGATCCCTAACATGAATCATCAACCCATAGCCAAAACCCCCAAAATCGAAATCAAACCCTCACCAAATTAGGGCAATTTCGAACCATACATCTCAATTTGATCCCAATTAAGCATCATAATTCATTTAAACATGAATTAATCGAATAACAACAAGAATCATCATCCTCATACCAAAAACCCAAATTTCGATCCCTAATTTCACAAAATCAGCGTTCAAAAAATCGAATCCATAAGCAACAAATTTCGACCCATGAAAGTATGAAATATACGACTCAAAAGCAGTACAAAAACGCCCCTAAAACATCGGGAGAAAAGCCCCAAAAACGTACCAAAATCGGGCCACAAAATCGGACAGAAAATCAGTGACGAACCCTAGCGCTTTCTGCAGAAATCCGAGCTCGATTCTCGACGAAACTTCGAATTGTTGGTACGTATAGAAGCGCCTGGAAGAGACGATTCCAACGGCGGGTGGCACGCGCCGAACGGCGGCCGGACGGCGGCGGGCGGTGGCCTTTTATGCGCGGGGTCAAAAGGGGATCGGGAAACCGGTGTGCGCGAGGAGAGAGAGAGAAGGTGAGGAAAATGGCTCCGATAATTAAATCTCGGGCTCAACTGGTATTTATAGCAAAAATACCCCGAAATACTAATAGCCCCACAAATACATCATGATTCATTAAAAATCATCTGTTTTCAAAAACTCTCTCTCTAACTCAAAAACCCCCTACCGGTGCCCACACCAAGCACCCGAGATCCCGAGACGCATTAAAAACCCAACTCACAGGTTTTCACCGAAATGAGAATACAATCCCAACCTCGAGATCCAACGATCCCAACTACTCAAATAGACGAGCCCAGAAGGCCCAACTCCGCGATTAAACTCCAAATCGCTACGTAAAACAACTTTAGAGGTTATTAACACCCCGGGATTAACATCTATAATCCCTGGTCATCACACCAAAGGTCTTTGAGAGCGTCGCCTGAGAGATTTCAATGGTTTTTCCTTTGACGGAGGAAGAGATGTACGTCTCGTGGGAAACGGCGTTGGAGAAAAGCTCTCTAATCTCCGATTCGTATATCACCGTTCCACATTCCAGAAATCTCCTCAAGCCTGAAGATTCCAGGGATTTGAATATGGACACCATATCTGAGTCTTCGTCCCTGTAAATCGTATCAAACTCAACAGACAAAGAGTTGTGAGTGATAGTTGCCATTAGAGTGATTGTAATGCAAGTAGAGAAGATGTAAAGATTTTGAAGAAAGAGAATCAAACAGCAGTAAGTGAGAAAAGTGAAAAGGCTAAATGAAATGTACAGCCTGATAAATAGGAGATGACAGACACGTGTCTGTATCTCAATGACTGATATTTTAAAATTCAAATTTTAACGGTCAAGATGAGAGAATAATAAGACGGTTAAAATTAGGATCAGTCCGGGCTGTTAAAATGTTACTTTGTTAAAGACTGATAGTGTTTAAAACAGATCATAGGATAATATCAATAGAGATCGGTTTGAAAGTCCGGACATGTCTGTATCTTTCTGACCATTGTATTATCGATTTGTGCTAACACTAATTCTTTAAAAACAAAATTAAGCAATCGTCAAATATATTAATATAAATCTATTAAACCAAGAATTTGACAAAAATAATTAAACTTAGCCTCAGGGAGTGGTTTAGTGAAGATGTCTGCAGCTTGCTGATCTGTTGAAATATACTCGATCCGAATCTCCTTTTTGACAACATGATCTCGAATAAAATGATGTCTGATGTCAATATGCTTCGTTCGAGAGTGCAAGATTGGATTATACGTTATAACAATTGCACTTGTGTTGTCGCAGAAGATCGGAGACTCAGCAGCTTGAATGCCATAGTCTCTGAGCTGATGTTGAACCCAGAGCATTTGAGCGCAACAGCTTCCAGCAGCGAGATATTCTGCCTCAGCTGTGGATGTGGCCATTGATGTTTGCTTCTTGCTAAACCACAAGATCAATCTTTCACCTAGAAATTGACAAGTTCCACTGGTGCTCTTGTGATCGATCTTACACCCTGCATAGTCAGCGGATCTTTGGGATACCAGAGACCAACATTCTGAGATCCTTTCAAGTATTTAAGAATACGCTTAGCAGCAATAAAGTGGGATTGCTTAGGATCAGATTGATATCTAGCGCACATACAGACTGAAAACATAATATCAGGCCGGCTCGCTGTAAGATATAACAGCGATCCGATCAGACCTCGATACATTGTTACCTCAACTGTCATTCCCCCCTTCGTCTTTATCTAGCTTGATTGATGGACTCATTGGAGTTGAAGCAGTTGAGCAAGTTTTCATACCAAACCGTTTAAGTAGCTCCTTGGTATACTTGGTTTGATTGATGAATATACCATTGCTGAGCTGTTTTACTTGGAGACCCAAGAAGAATGACAATTCTCCCATCATACTCATCTCAAGTTGTCCCTGCATTAACTTAGAGAATTTCTCGCAGAGTTTGGGGTTAGTTGATCCAAAAATAATATCATCTACATATATTTGAACTAACAGGGTATGTTCCCCCTTAACAAATTTAAATAAAGTTTTATCTACTGAACCGATCTGAAAATCATGATCCAGAAGAAATTGAGACAGAGTGCCATACCATGCTCTTGGAGCTTGTTTCAGTCCATACACTGCTTTGTTCAGTAAGTATACGTGATCTGGAAACTAGTGATTTTGAAATTCAGGAGCTTGCTCGATGTAGACTCCCTCCTGAAGTTTACCATCAAGAAATGCACTCTTCACGTCCATTTGATATACTTTGAAGTCTTTAAAGGCGGCGAATGCAAGAAAGATTTGGATGGCTTCAAATCTGGCGACTGGTGCAAAGGATTCATCGAAGTCGATTCCTTCTTCTTGTCTGAAACCCTATGCAACCAGTCTGGCCTTGTTCCTAACTACCACACTATCTGCATCTAGCTTGTTTCTGAAGACCCACCTGGTTTCAATAACAGGCAAATCGCTTGGTCTGGGAGTTAAGCTCTATACTTGATTTTGTTCAAACTGATTGAGCTCTTCTTGCATGGCCTCTATCCAGTTATAATCAGTCAAAGCTTCGTTAATCTGTTTGGGTTCCAGATTAGATATGAAAGCAGCGTAAGTGAACTCATCCATCATCTGTCTTCTGGTTCTTATAGGTGCAGATGGACTTCCAATAACTAGATACAGTGGATGCCTCTTTGTCCAGTGGTAGTTTGATTCTTGAACATCTGGTCCTGATGGAGAAGCAGCATTGACATTGTCAACATCTGTCTTAATATTAGAGTTCATGCTCTCCGAATCAGCGATATCGCTCGATCTGGTATGACTTCAGTGCCTTGAACCGGTCTGTCTGGTACTTCAGGTTCCGGTGGATTGTCTCTTGACCTGTTAACTGCAATCTCATCATCACTGTTAGCTTCGAGATGGATATTTTCCATCTGATTTTAAATTAATTCCTTATGTTCATTAATACACAAGGATTCATCAAAAACTACATGAACTGACTCTTCTAGAGTTAAAGTTTTATTATTAAAGACACGAAATGCTTTACTAACAGATGAATATCCTAAGAATATTCCATTATCTGACTTAGCTTCGAATGCTGTAAGATGATTCTTACCATTGTTATGGAAGTAACATTTGCAGCCGAATACATGGAAGTAAGAGATAGTCGGTCTGTTACCTGTCCATACTTCATACGGTGTTAAGTTTAGCTTCTTGTTAATCATGGTCGATTTTGTGTATAGCATGCAGTATTTATAGCCTCTGCCCAGAACTTTTGGGAAATACCAGAGTCAGCAAGCATTGTTCTTGCTGCTTCCTTAAGCGTTCTGTTCCGACGTTCTGCAACTCCATTTTGTTGAGGAGTTCGAGTGGCTGAGAATTCATGCTTAATTCATTGGTCTTCTAGAAAGGATTCAAAATTCTGATTAGAAAATTCAGTGCATTTGTCACTTCGAATCATGTCTATACCAGATGATCTTTCGTTCTGAGCGCGCTTCAGCAGCTTGACCAATTTCGGGTCGGTCTGATCTTTACTGCTTAAAAATATAGTCCATGTGAAACGTGAGTAATCATCAATAACAACAAGAGTGTACCGCATTCCCCCTAAACTTGTTATTGGTATAGGACCAAACAAGTCCATATGCAATAATTCTAAGTAACGTGAGGAGGATTTGGCATTCTTGTTCTTGAAGGATGATCTGATATGTTTGCACATTTGGCAAGCTTCACAGATCTTATCCTTAGCAAAATCGATCTTGGGCAGACCGATAACTAAATCATGTTTACACAGGCTAGAAATAGTCTTGAAGTTAAGATGATTCAAGCGTTTATACCATAGCCAATGTTTATTATTATTATTCGCGATGAAGCAGGTAGGATTATCAGGTTGAACATAATTCCAGTTAATCTTATAAGTATTCACATTTCTGATTCCTACAAGCATGGTTATACCATCTGATGATTTGACAGTGCAAGTGTGTTTGTGAAATTCTACAGCATAACCATTATCACATAATTGACTTATGCTAATCAGATTATAGCATAAATTTTTAACTAAAAGCACATCATTTATAATATTGTTACCATGGACAATCTTACCCTTGCCACGGTCTTACCCTTTGAGTTATCCCAGAAAGTAATCTTAGGGCCAGTGCATTCTGTGATTTCAGACAGCAGCTCGATGTTTCCCGTCATGTGTCGAGAACATCCTCTGTCTAAGTACCAGTCAGATACTGCTTCTGCAGTACCTCATCTATCTGACTCGTTTCCTCGTCTACCATTAGGCATTGGATTTTTTCCTCGCTTTCACTTGAAGAACATTCTGAGCTCTATGATTCTGAGTCAGTCTGAGCCCACCTGCTTTTACCTTCCTCTGCTACCAGAACTTTTTGAGCCTTTCCGTGATGACTTTTACGATCTTTGTAATGCTTCTTTTTCTTGTCATCATGATGCCTTTCTTTTCTTTCATCTTTCTTCGGTCTGGTGCAATCTGCAATAAAATGTCCGGTCTTACCACAATTGTAGCAAGCCTGATCGTTAACAGCATCATCTTTTCTTGATTTATACTGATGAGAAGGTTTAAAATTTCTTTTATTCTTAGACATAAATTTACCAAATATTTTTATGAATAATGACATAGCATCATTACTTATCTGTTCGATAAATCGGTCTGTTGAATGGGTGGACTGGTCTGGAATGGCCGCAAGTGCCTTGTTTGGCTGAGAGGTGGATGGCTCTGCTTCACCTCTGGTGATCAGCTCAGACTCATACGCCTTAAGATCTGGAACAAGTCATGGAGTTCACCCTTGTTCAGATCTTTAAACTCCCTCATTGTAATCATCTTGACGTCCCATTCCTTTGGCAATGCTCTCATCACCTTCAGAGCAATCTCTCTGTTGGAATAGTCCTTGTCCAGACCGTTCAGTTCATTGATGATGCCAGTAACTCTTTCATCAAACTCATTTAGAATTTCTCCAAGCTTCATCTTAATGCTCTCAAATTATTGTAGAGCTACAGTCAGCTTGTTTTCTTTTGTCTGGTCGTTCCCTTCACATAGCTGTGCAATCTTCTCCCAAATTTCTTTGGCAGTGGAGCACATTGTAATATTGCTGAACATGTTCTTGTCCAACGTCTTGAACAAGATGTCCTTGGCTACGTTGTCTAGATTGACTTTCTTTCTTTCTTCATTTGTCCATGTAGCCTTTTCTTTCTCGATCATTTGAGGTTCGCCACTTAATCCTCCTAGTGCAGGATTCACTTTTAATATTTTCATTGGTCCGTCTGTAATGACGTACCACATATTGTCATCATGTGCTGCCATGTGAGCTTGCATTCTGATTCTCCAATCATCATAATCTTCTTTTGAAAACATGGGAATCTTGTTGAAGGATGCCATCAGTCCAAGTGTCTTTAATGATTAAGAAGACCTGCTCTGATACCACTTGTTAGGATCTGATGTGACTGTTTAGAGGGGGTGAATGAACACTCCTCTAAAAATTAATCCTTATTGATTTCACTCAGGTTATTGAATGAAATCTATTTCTTAATCAATACTAAAACATAACAGACCACTGAAATAAGAGTGCGGAAATGGTCTGTTCTTAGCTAGTAAGAACGGTTGATAGTTTATGAAATGCAAAGCAGTGTGAGGTGTAAGTAGACAGGATATGTTTCTGGAAGTTCGAAGGCAAATCCTTCTATGTCTCCCCTTCTCCCAATCAAAGGATTCACTAGAAGACTTTGAGTAATACAACTACTTGTACAACCCCGATTCAGCTGGATTTACCCCACTACCAGACTGAAACTCCTAGTCTCTCAATCTGTTCAGACACAAGTCTGACAGTTACAATCGAATTTCACTCTTCTATTAAAGCACAAATACACAAGATAGAGTGAATTAATCTACGCACAATTGATCCTTTAGATGATCAAATATTACAATACTATGTGCTATAAAAACTTTGAGCAGACTGATAACATAAAAATCTTTCTGCGATGGTTCTGCTCAAGGATGTTTTTACTTGTAAGCTTGTGTTGTTCAGTCTCTTGATTGATCAGTGAAAGTCTGTCTTGAGCATTTTAGTTGCATCATTATATAGTCGTTTATACCAACGACAATTTTCCTTTTCTGTGCAACCCTTCTCTTTGGTCAATGTCTGAACAAGCTTCAGTCTGCTTCTTTAGGAACTTTCCCTTCTGGTCTGTTCTTTCGGCGCTTGTCAGATAGACTCTCCTTTGTCTATTTACCATTTGAGGTAATCTTCAGTCTTTGGTCTTTTTCAGCATTAAATGCATCATTAAATTCTTCAATAAATAGTCGTTGATTATTCGGACTTGAAGAACGAAGCTTACTTAACTTCGTCTACTCTGATCTGATCTTCACCGAGCTGGTCTGGTCTGATCTTGTTTATCGATCTGGTGTGCTTCGATCTGGTCAAACTGGTTTACATTGATCCGTTCTGTTTTGAGATAGACTATATCGGTCTGATCTGATTTGACATGGCTCGATCGGTCTGGTCTGTTTTGTCATCTTTTTAAAATCCAAAACTAACAGTTTTCCCTAAGAATTTAACAAACTCACAAGCGGAAATTCACCAATCTTAGTTGCTTCGTAAATTAGAGGGATCAAACGATTCCGTATTTGATAACTAATTTAGCATTAGATTTCATGCAAGTTATTAGGTTGTCAATCCAATAAACAAACACAACAATCATATCAATAAAATCAGAAAAACTCTTTGATACTCAATAAAATTGATAATTAAAGCATAAGAATCACCCCAAGATAAATAATTCCAAGGATTTGTCTTCATCAACCAAGAATTAAAACTAGCTAGACATAATCTAAGATAAAGCAATAAATAAAAACAAAGGAAAGAAAACTAATCCGATCTCCGCTCGTCGAGGTGTCAATCCCGCATTCGTTTCGATCTTCGTAGTGTTCTTCAACAAAATTGAGAGAGAAATTGTAAAACCATCCTAAACTACTCTACCCCAACTATCTAGCTGGTTCAAAGGTCTAAATTTTGAGGGATATATGTAGGGAGGCTGATGGAGTAGGTTAGAATCCATGTGGGAAGGAAAGAAATCAAGAATCCAAACTTTCCAAAACTCTGCTGGCGTAGCTACGCCTCAAAATGGCGTAAAGATGCCTGATGACGTGTCAAAGTTATGGCTTCCCGCGTTTCTGGCATATTTACACGTCAAAGTGGCGTAATTACGTCTGTCTTCAATTTTCAGATTTTCAATTGCCATAGCATTGGCGTAATTACGCCTCATAATGGCGTAATTACGCCTATCTTCAATATTTCTTGCGAGTTTTGTATTTTGACCGTAACTTTCTCATACAAACTCCGAATTCAATGAATCAGCTGTCCACGCGAAGATAACCAAAAGTTATACAACGTTTATATGGACCATATTTCCAAAACTTGGCTCGAACATATAGACATTTGAGGAGAAAGGAGCAACATGTGTCTTGGATTTTGGTTTTTTTCCTCTTTTCTTCAACTTTATTCATTCTTTCATCATTTTAGCTTGATTTCTTCACATTTCCCTACATTTACACAAATATACGATTAGGTAGCATATTATCAATTTATCCATCAAAATATACCAAATCGTAGACAATTAAACGCAATAGATGTGTCTATTTCTAGTCACATCAGATACATTTTATCATTAATGTTTCCAGTCTAGTTATGTACATCGGAGTGTTGCCGGTGTACTGATAAATTAAATTTATAGTCAACAATTGGGATTTATGTCCACTATTATAACACAAAATTTAATTCTTCATTTTAATGAAATATTTTATAAATATTATCGGAGTTATTTTACCATTTTAAAATAATCTCATGTTCCAATTAAATTGTCTGTTAACATCTATATTGTCAATTTCACTTCTAATTAGTTAATTCCAAATTAATTATTAATACATTCCCGGATTACATTTAATTAACATTAATTAAATATCATGGCCTTACACATATAGCCCCATCTTATTAGGAAGAAAATTCTTGAAAATATCAAAGTCAGTCATAGATATAAATAGTGGTATGTTAACAATGGAGTTTGATGGTGAGATTGCGAAATTCAATATCTATGAAACCATTAAAAATCATGCACATTCTAGTTGCATTGTTGATCTTAAGCACTTGACACTTGATGAACTTGATTTTGAATTTGAATTTGATGACTTGTGTGAGATGGAAAAGGCTACTGAAGGCCTTGTGGACAAAGGAGGTACCGACTCAAGCCTTGTGCATAATTTTCATACCATTGCTGTGTTATCTACTCATGATACTGCTAACTCTCTCTCTTCTCATTTGCAGGATCCTAATACTGGAATGAAACACCCTCATGATCGACCAAAGCAGTCAACAAAAGATGGAGAACAAAGAATGAAAGTGACCTCTCCATAAGTTCAAGGCGAACAAGCCTAAGTTTAGAGGTATCAAGAAGATACTGAGGTGGAAGAAGAAGGATAGAGTGATATCATGGTCCACCTTGAACAAGGACTAGCGTCGGGCCACCGACATTAAACATATGAGCTTCTTGGGAGGCAACCCAATGAGAGTTAGTTTTCCCTTTCTTTTATTTTTTATTGCTTTCTTAGTTTAACTTTTATCTTTCCTTACATTGGGGATAATGTAAGATTAAGTATGAGATAATTATCAAGACTTCGGTTCACCCATGTAATCCCCCATAATTCGCATATTAGATAAGATTTAAATTCAAACATTCTAAGGTGACGAGTTTCCTAATGCACTTGTTATACTTTGGTCCAGTTATAACAAGTCTAGTACTAAGATGAAACAGGGCAATGATCATGCACTTATTAAACACTCAATATTGTATGTCGATTTATGAAAAATTCTAGCCTTCGATTATGGTAAATCTATTGCTATCACACGTGTGTTCGATTTTACTTGGTCAGTCTCAATCTAAACCGACGGCCTAATTTATTATATCGTATTGCAATATCCTATGGTCAATTTGATCGCAATAAATAATCATTCAAGGGTGATTAATCTCTCAAAAGCATGAATAACAACAAATTATACTCAAAGAATTGTAAGAATCAATCAAAACTTAATTAAATCATGGGTTCAAAACATGAGATCCCCTAAGTCTTGAAAACAAAAATTAGCCAACAATTGTCATCAAATAATAATGCAGAAAGATGTTTTGCAACAATCTAGACATAAAAATCTGATAAAAATGAAGAGCAAAGTTTAGGAATACTAAAATAACGCTAGGCGTTGACTCCTTGCGCATCTACGTCGTCCCGTCTCTCCCGGTGTATCTTCTTCTTCAATGGTTTGTGGTGTATGGATGAAGGTTGGGGATGGAGTATGGGTGGTGGCTGATTGTAGGTTGAAAATCTGAGCAAAAAGTCCTTAGTTTCGTCCAAAGCAATCTTTATATAGTGGCGGAAGAGTTTACCATCTTTTGGACACAACCCAACAAGAAAACCAAATCTCGAATTGTTCGGGTTTGGCGATTGATCGGCGAGAACTTGCAATCGACCGGCAAAACATTCTTCCTTTATTTTCAAAATTTGTGACTCCGGAATTGATCAGTAGAAAATGGCGATCGATCGCCAAATGTTTCTGGTCGGCAGCGATCGATCGGTGGGAAATGTTGATCGATCGCCACTCTTGAAATTCACCTTTTCCGATTTCGTCCTTTCTTCAACGTGTTTGCTCGGTTTGGTCATTTTTCATCATTTTTAGCTTATTTCTTCCACTTTTATGCACTTGGACCTAAATTCCTGAAATATACAAATATATACCAAAACACTTAATATTGTCCATGAATCACTACAAAAACACCCCTAATTTCATCGCAAATTAAGTGTAAAAATCACACTTATCATGAATCATCATGCAACACAACCATTCCAGCTCATTCATTCCGATGTATGTCGCCCAATGAATGTTGTGTCAAATGGCAATAATAGGTATTTCCTTAGCTTTATTGACGACCTTACTAAAACAAAGGTAACGAGATATATCACGACCTAAATGAGGAGTGATTATAACAACTTTTTCCACATTTCTTTGCCATTTTTAGTTATTACAACCAGAGCCATACA
This sequence comes from Haberlea rhodopensis, assembly GCA_907163345.1. Lineage (NCBI taxonomy): Eukaryota > Viridiplantae > Streptophyta > Magnoliopsida > Lamiales > Gesneriaceae > Haberlea > Haberlea rhodopensis. The sequence goes on along the minus strand of CAJQUN010000797.1, from coordinate 27,575 downwards.
TCAGCTAATCTTTTTTAAAAAAATTATAAATTTAAAAACAAATTTCATGATTAACGTTAAATTTTTACTTTTAATACCATTTTAGTGTTTGGAATAATGAAATTTCAAAATGTGATTTGTATTTGATGGAGTTTGATAAGATTTTTCCTCTCATGATATCGTCCCTCCTACCCATACAGAAGGGATAGGAGAGGGGTTTATCTTGCCCCAGACCTCTATGGATCAACCAGGAACTTCAAATATGATTTTACCTCAAATACGGATACCAACGTCATTATATTGCCCCCGGATCCTACAGCAGAGGATGCCCTTCCGATCGGAGTGGGACCTATCACCGAGACTATTTCAGTCAACCTCAATCTCTTGCCCTATCGTGAATTTGGCAGGTAATTTGGACTCGTCTTTAGATGCTTGTCAGGAGGTCACTAGACATAAAAAGGGAAACAAAGTGAATTTCACTTCTGACAGGGAACTTCGGTCGATGTTTAAGGCCTCTCTAAATTCTTTCCAACCACTCTCTGATGATTAGCTCCATGTTTTGGAACATTAGAGGGCTTTCTAGACCTTCTCATTTAAATAGATTAAAAAAACAACCCATCCTTAAATTTTTGATACAATTAATGGCACTTTGTGAGGTTAAGGTGCATGGCAGTAAACTTCAAGCCTTTAGACTAAGGCTAAATTTTGATTATGTTGTGAGTAATCAGGAGGATTCTGTTTGGCTGTTTTATAATCATCCTTTTCAATGCACCATGAAGGGATCCGGATCTCAACATCTTTCAGTTACCTTGCAGCACCCCCATATCCTCTTCCTCAATTTTGTTTTCTTTCGTTCATGCTAAATGCAATGCAAATGACCATATGATGCTTTGGTCCAGTCTTCACAATGATAATGGAATTTTGGATCAGCCTTGGCTTGTTTGCTGGGACTTTAACCTAATTACAGATCAAGAGGAAAAACGAGGTGGTAATCCTTTTCGAGCTAATCAGGCGACTGAGCTAATGTCTTTTATGGCTTCAAGGGGGTTGTTAATAGAGAGGGTCGGGCAAGAATTTGGAAAAGACTGGACAAATTACTACTTAACGGTGCTTTTACTGACCTTGGGCATTCATCTTCAGTTAAGACATCTGGGGCGTCATCCGTCTGATCACTACCCTCTTCTAATTAATGTCTTCACGAGAATTGATAACAAGCCTCATCCATTCCGTTTCATTTCCTTAATGTCTGGACCTCACATACTGATTTCATCAACATTATCAAACAGACATGGTCTCTTGAGGTGTATGGCTCCCCAATGACTGCTCTACATGAAAAAATGTGAAGAACAAAGAATGCTCTCAAAATTTGGGATAAAGATGTTTCCGGTAATGTAATCACAAATGTGACCAAAGCGGAAAAATTCCTTGAGGAAATAGAGATAAAGACGGAAAATAATTTAGCCTCCTTGGATGATCTGCATCGTGCACAAACAAGTTAGCAACACCACATCGCAGTTGAAGAATTATTTTAGAAGCAAAAATCCCATGCTAAATGGCTTCTAACAGGTGATAGAAATACCAAATATTTTCACTCTATTGTCAAACAAAGAAGAGTCAAATCTGTTATCCATTCAACAAAAAAATTGAGAGGGTAACTGGCTGCATAGTGACACAGACATTGGTAACGAAGCAGTTCTTTTCTTCCAGAAATTATTTGTTGTGGATAACGAAGATTCAACATATGAAATTCTCAATTGTATACCGTCTCTTTTATTTGATGAAGATAATATAATGTTGGCGGAATTCCCAGATTTTGAAGAAGTTCGAAGTGTGGTCTTCAACATGGATGGAGACAGCGTTGTAGGCCCGATGGTTTCACAGGAAAGTTTTTCACTAAATCATGGGAGATAATAGGCTTCGACGTTTTCCAAGCAGTTCTGAGTTTTTTTGCAGGAACTGATCTTCCTCGATCATCACATCTACATCCATTGTGCTAATTCCGAAGATCCAATCCCCTCAAGAATTCTCTGGTTTCCGACCTATCAGCCTTTGTAATTTTTGCAGCAAGATCATCTCTAAAATTTTATCGGATAGATTGGCTAAGATCCTGCCTAGCATTATTTCACCACAGCAAAGTGGATTTGTTAAAGGTCGATCAATAACATAGAATTTTATGCTCGCACAGGAAATGATTTCAGCCATCAATTCAAAGAATTTTGGAGCTAATATTGCTCTAAAGATGGATATGGAAAAAACATATGAGAGAGTGAATTGGATGTTCCTCATAAAAGTACTCCGGGCATTCGGTTTTGGGGAACGATGGATTGATATGATTTGGAGGCTTATATCTAACTGTTGGTTCTCTGATGGGTTCTCATCAATGGTTCTCCGATGGGTTACTTCAAATCTACACGAGGCTTGAATCAAGGTGATCCAATCTCGCCCTTGTTATTTGTGATTACTGCAGAAGCTCTATCTCGCACTCTCAATTTACTTCTCGAAAACGCTCATTTAAAAGTTATAAAGTACCCAGACGGTGTAGTCCTCTCACAAATCTAGCCTTTGCGGATGATATTTTAATTTTCTCGAGTGGCTCAGCTAGATCACTTCGCATGATTCAAACTTGCTTTGACAACTATACGAGATCTTCAGGTCAAAAAGTGAACTTCTCCAAAAGCTGCTGCTTGGTTAGCAATAAATTGTCCACTTATCAGAGACATTGCATTGCTAGACTTACGGGTATCCCATCGCGCTCACTCCCCATCACATATCTTGGTTGTCCTCTTTATGATGGAAGAAGGAAATCAACGTATTTTACAGGACTCATACAGTCAATATCGAATCGAATCTTGTCCTGGCATAATCGATTTTATCAAAATGACGGAAGATTATTTTAATCAAACACGTCTTATCTTCTATACCAACTTACCTGTTGTCAGCTACAAATCCAACAAAAGGAATTATTCTTCATTTGGAAAACACATTTGCAAATTTCCTATGGGGATCATTTGAAGAATCAAGGAAGTGTCATTGAATTAATTCCTCAACTTTTCTAGTTTTAATACATACGGTTCTTGCCATGGATTTTATTTAAAACTTCAACAATCCTCCTAAAATTTAGCTTTGTGAATATATATATACATATCTTAATCTCAAGGATAAGTGACTAGCAGATTTGGAAATATATAATTCAATCCATTTACATTGATCATATATATTATTTTAAAATAAAGTTACCATAATTTATGTCCTTAGAACTGATTCAACGGTTATATATTTCGAAATTTATTCAATTATAATTTAATCTTTGGGTTGATACATAGAAAACATATTTGAGTCATCCTGTTATCCATTTCTAAGCTCGAAATAAATCAAGAAACCATAAGTGACATGAACTTAATCTTCATATTATGTCTTAATTCCTAATACCAAACACCACGTGATTTCGATACTCACATTCTCATTTTTTGAATTTAACAATAAAAAATTAATATTAATGTCCAGAGTGATTCAGTGTATTATCATACTCCATCATAGAAGCATGATCCTTTTTCATTAAAACAAATCTTCATAAAAATGTTTAAAACGAAACTTTTGTGATATCAAATAAACCATACTCTTCAACCATGAAGCTAAAACTCAAAATATGATAGAAATAACACTTAATATTTCCAAACAAAACTTGTATCGAATTGTAAAGCAAGTTAAATGAAATATAAATATGCAAGTAGATAATCGATATACCTCAAATATGAACTTGAAAATTTGAAGGAGCAAAGCTTTGAGTTTCTTCGGTTATGGCTTCTAAGCCATCACTCCCTCTCCCCTTCTTATACTAGCTAAGCTCCTAAGGCTCTAGTTTTATCACTAATTTATTAATTAATTTTTATCATCATTTTTAGTCCTATAATGTATAACTATAGACGTAAATGCAAAATAGTAATATGCATGTGTGTGTATATTCACACATCAGACAAGCATACAAAAATAATAACTCAATGCAAATGATAAGATTGTGACTCATTTCCATTTTTTTAATATTATAATTACTTTTATTATTTTAGTTATAAGATAAGGCACACATACATGTACTATATATATCCATATATATAATATAATATAATAAATGTACTCAATTTATATTTAATTAGCATACTTTAAATTATTTCGGGGCCTTACACTACCACCCCTCTTAAAGAGATTTCGTCCTGAAATCTAAGGGTCAATGTATTAAAGTTAAATAATGATAATTAATCGGAAAATTTGTACCTAATTGAATAAATGAGGATATAGTTGGCGTATTTTGCTTTCCAGCTCCCAACTAGACTCTTCTACCCATGACGAGACCATAGGACTCGAACTAAAGGAATTGTTTTGTTTCGTAAGATTTTATCCTTCCGATCCAAAATGCAAATTGGTTGTTCAATGTATGATTGCGTAGGATCTAATTCAACCTCATCTGGTGGTAGTACATCGCTTGGGTCTAGTTCATATTTTCGTAACATGGAGACGTGAAATACATCATGAATATTTGATAGAGTCGGTAGTAAACGCCAATCAATATGCTAAATTTCCCACAAGTTCTAATATTTCATAGGGACCAATATAACGTGGCGAATTCCGAAGATCCAATCCCCTCAAGAATTCTCTGGTTTCCGACCTATCAGCCTTTGTAATTTTTGCAGCAAGATCATCTCTAAAATTTTATCGGATAGATTGGCTAAGATCCTGCCTAGCATTATTTCACCACAGCAAAGTGGATTTGTTAAAGGTCGATCAATAACATAGAATTTTATGCTCGCACAGGAAATGATTTCAGCCATCAATTCAAAGAATTTTGGAGCTAATATTGCTCTAAAGATGGATATGGAAAAAACATATGAGAGAGTGAATTGGATGTTCCTCATAAAAGTACTCCGGGCATTCGGTTTTGGGGAACGATGGATTGATATGATTTGGAGGCTTATATCTAACTGTTGGTTCTCTGATGGGTTCTCATCAATGGTTCTCCGATGGGTTACTTCAAATCTACACGAGGCTTGAATCAAGGTGATCCAATCTCGCCCTTGCTATTTGTGATTACTGCAGAAGCTCTATCTCGCACTCTCAATTTACTTCTCGAAAACGCTCATTTAAAAGTTATAAAGTACCCAGACGGTGTAGTCCTCTCACACATCTAGCCTTTGCGGATGATATTTTAATTTTCTCGAGTGGCTCAGCTAGATCACTTCGCATGATTCAAACTTGCTTTGACAACTATACGAGATCTTCAGGTCAAAAAGTGAACTTCTCCAAAAGCTACTGCTTGGTTAGCAATAAACTGCCCACTTATCAGAGACATCGCATTGCTAGACTTACGGGTATCCCATTGCGCTCGCTCCCCATCACATATCTTGGTCGTCCTCTTTATGATGGAAGAAGGAAATCAACGTATTTTACAGGACTCATACAATCAATATTGAATCGAATATTGTCCTGGCATAATCGATTTTATCAACAGGAGGGAAGATTATCTTAATCAAACACGTCTTATCTTCTATAACAACTTACATGTTGTCAGCTACAAATCCAACAAAAGGAATTATTATTCATTTGGAAAACACGTTTGCAAATTTCCTATGGGGATCACTTGAAGAATCAAGTAAGTGTCATTGAATTAATTCCTCAACTTTTTTAGTTTTAATACATACAGTTCTTGCCATGGATTTTATTTAAAACTTCAACAATCCTCCTAAAATTTAGCTTTGTGAATATATATATCCATATCTTAATCTCAAGGATAAGTGACTAGCAGATTTGGAAATATATAATTCAATCCATTTACAATGATCATATATATTATTTTAAAATAAAGTTACCATAATTTATGTCCTTAGAAATGATTCAACAGTTTTTGAAGGAAAATAGTTTATAAATTTTGAAATTTATTCAATTATAATTTAAACTTTGGATTGATACTTAGAAAACATATTTGAGTCATCCTATTATCCATTTCTAAGCTCGAAATAAATCAAGAAACCATAAGTGACATGAACTTAATCTTCATATTATGTCTTAATTCTTAATACCAAACACCACGTGATTGTCGATACTCACATTCTCATTTTTCGAATTTAACAATAAAAAATTAATATTAATGTCCAAAGTGATTCAGTGTATTATCATACTCCATCATATAAGCATGATCCTTTTTCATTAAAACAAAAATGTTTAAAACGAAACTTTTGTGATATCAAATAAACCATACTCTTCAACCATGAAGCTAAAACTCAAAATATGATAGAAATAACACTTACTAGTTCCAAACAAAACTTGTATGAAATAGTAAAGCAAGTTAAATGAAATATAAATATGCAAGTAGATAATCGATATACCTCAAATATGAACTTGAAAATTTGAAGGAGAAAAGCTTTGAGTTTCTTCGGTTATGGCTTCTAAGCCATCACTCCCTCTCCCCTTCTTATACTAGCTAAGCTCCTAAGGCTCTAGTTTTATCATTAATTTATTAATTAATTTTTATCGGCATTATTAGTCCTATAATGTATAACTACAGACGTAAATGCAAAGTAGTAATATGCATATGTGTGTCATTATCACATCAGACAAGGAGACACCAATAATAACTCAATGCAAATGATAAGATTGCGACTCATTTCCATTTTTTTTAATATTATAACTATTTTTATTATTTTAGTTATAAGATAAGGCACACATACATGTACTGTATATATCCATATATATAATATAATATAATAAATGTACTCAATTTATATTTAATTAGCATACTTTAAATTATTTCGGGGCCTTACACTACCCCCCCTCTTCAAAAGATTTCATCCCGAAATCTAAGGGTCAATGTATTAAAGTTAAATAATGGTAATTAATCGGAAAATTTGTACTTAATTGAATAGATGAGGATGTAGTTGGCGTATTTTGCTTTCCAGCTCCCAATTAGACTCTTCTACCCATGACGAGACCATTGGACTCGAACTAAATGAATTGTTTTGTTTCGTAAGATTTTATCCTTCCGATCCAAAATGCAAATTGGTTGTTCAATGTATGATAGCGTAGGTTCTAATTCAACCTCATTTGGTGCCAGTACATCGCTTGGGTCTGGTTCATATTTTCGTAACATGGAGACGTGAAATACATCATGAATATTTGATAGAGTCGGTAGTAAACGCCAATCAATATGCTAAATTTCCCACAAGTTCTAATATTTCATAGGGACCAATATAACGTGGCGATAACTTTCCCCTTATGCCAAATATGATTATACCTCTAAAAGTTGAGATTTTTAGAAATACACGATCTCCCTTTTGAAACTCAAGCAGTCTTTGACGATGGTCAGCATAACTAGCTTGCCGATCTTGTGCAGCTTTCACTCGTTGTCTAATCAGCTGGATTTTGTCGTTCATCTCCTGGATCATTTCTGGACCAATTAATTGCTTGTCACCTATTTCATCCCAAAATAATGGTGATCTGCATTTCGTCCGTATAGGGCGTCAAATGGTGTCATCCCTATAGTTCGATGGAAACTGTTGTTGTACGAGAATTCGATAAGTGGTAAAGCATCTTGCCATCCAACATGAAAATCCATAATAACAGCATGGAGCATGTCTTCTAAGGTTTGAATAGTTCGCTTGGATTGACCATCAGTCTGTGGGTGATACGCAGTACTCATAGCCAATCTTGAACCCAACGCTTCTTGAAAACTACCCCAAAATTTTGATCAGAAATAATAGTGACAGGAATTCCATGCAATCTCATTACATGCTCGATATACAAACGAGCCATTTTGATGTAGGTGTACATCCTCTCATAAGTAATAAATGCGCATATTTGGATAGACGATCCACTATGACCCAAATGGTGTTGCAACCTCTTGAAGACCAAGGCAGATGAGTTACAAAATCCATCGTTATATGCTCCCAGTTCAATTTAGGAATTTCAAGGCTATGCAAAAGGCCTCCCGTTTTGTTTCTTTCAGCCTTAACTTGTTGACATGTCAAACATTTGGACACAAATTCAGCAATGTCTTTCTTCATTCGTTTCCACAATGATTGAGGTCTTAGACAGGCATACATTTTCTTTCCTCCAGGATGAATGCTATAACGGCTACAATGGGCTTCCTTTAGGAGTTCTGTTCGTAGCTCAGGGACATCAGGAACAACTAGACGTCCATTCAATATCAGTGTATCATTACAAGTTATTTGGAATCCTGATTTATGACCGTCAAGAACCAACTGTCTTGATTTCTTAATTTGAGCATCATTCTTTTGAGCTTCCGAATGTTAGAAATTAATTCCGGCTCAATTTGGATTGCAGCAAAACTGATGAGTTCATTGCTAATACTGAAATTCCATCCCGAAATATAGATTTCCTCATGCACGTGCGATATCCAGACAGAAGTCAAAACGATACCTTGAACTTTTCGGCTAAGGGCATCACCAGCCACGTTCACTTTTCCAGGTTGATATTGAATCTCACAATTGTAATCTTTGAGAAGATCCATCCACCGATGTTGCCTCATGTTCAAATCAGACTGAGAGAATAAGTACTTCAGGCTTTTATGATCCGACAGAATCACAAACTTCTCACCATATAGATAATGATGCCAAATCTTCAGAGCAAAGATTATGTCAGCTAATTCTAAATCATGAATTGGATATTTGACCTCGTGAGGTTTCAATTGACGTGACGCATAGGCTATAACCTTACCATGTTGCATTATTACATACCCTATCCCTTTAATGATGCATCAGTGCAAACTATGAAACCTCCTGAACCAGATGGAAGAGTCAGTACTGGAGCAGTGGTCAACCTTTTCTTCAACTCAAGGAAACAAGATTCGCATTCATCAGGCCAAATGAATTTAACATTTTTCTGTGTCAAACGTGTAATAGGTTTTTACGATTTTTGAAAATCCTTCAATGAATCGACGATAGCAGCCGGCTAAACCCATGAAACCTTGAATTTCAGACACATTCATTGGTCTTGACCAACTAAGCACAGCTTCGACTTTGCTTGGATCAACAGAAATCCCAAAACGAGATATTATGTGGCCTAAGATACCATGCTATCCAACCAAAATTCACATTTTAATAATTTAGCATACAGTTGTTGCTTCCGAAGAATCTGAAGAACAATTCAACATGTTCCTCGTCAGATTTGGAATATACAAGATTATCATCGATAAAAACAATAACAAACTGGTCGAGATATTCTCTAAAGATGAGGTTCATTAGATCCATAAATACTGCAGGAGCATTTGTAAGGCCAAATGGCATCACAAGGATTTCAAAATGACCATATCTAGTTCTGAATGTTGTCTTCGGTATATCCTCTATCAGAACTCGCAATTGAAGATAACCGGAACGCAAATCAATCTTTGAATAAACTGTAGTGCCCTGAAGTTGGTCGAACATATCATTTATTCGAGGTAATGGATATTTGTTTTTCACAGTAGCTTGATTTAATTGATGATAGTCTATGCACAAGGGCATCGATCCATCCTTTTTGCAAACAAATAGCACCTGGGCTCCCCAAGGTGACACACTAGGTCTAATGTAGCCCTTCTCTAGCAATTCTTGCAATTGCTCTTTCAGCTCCCTCATTTCTAACGGAGCCATTCGGTATGGTGCCTTAGAAATATGATTTGTACCAAGAGCTAACTCAATTGAAAATTCGACTTCTCTTGGTGGGGGAAATCCTGGTATTTCATCAGGAAAAACATCTGTGAATTCTTTCACCACTTGAATCTCACACAAGGTTGATTCTGCTTTGCTTGTATCGACATCATAAACTATATACCACTCGTTTCCTTGGAATAACAGTCGTGACATTTCTAAGGCAGATACTAAAGGAATCGTAGCACATGAGCCTTTACCGTAAAAATTCCATTTCATCCCAGAACTCGGACGAAAATGGACTATTCTGTGAAAACAATCGGCATTGGCTCGATACATCGTCAACTATTCCCACAATACAATCAAAATTGTACATGGGAAGAACAATAAGGTTCAAGTTTAGCTCATTATTCTCATAAGACATCAAACAATTCGATATTATTTGGGTAGACAATCATTTGCCCATTGGGGTGGCAACAGATATGGACGTAGATAGTACAATGGAAGTAATGGAATGCAATGTAATGAATGATTCATATATAAATGAATGAGATGCTCCGTGTCGAATAATACTCGTGCAGGATAACCGTAAATAAAATAGTTACCTGCAATGACATCTCCTGGGGTTTCTTGAACTTGTTCCTCTGTGAGTACAAAAACCACGTGCCTGAGACTGGTTTGGAAAAGTACGAATCCCTGAAGCTTGCTGTTGTGATGCATTTGATTGCTGGTAAGACATAGCAGGAGCAACACCTCTACCGGCACTAGATCCTCCATCGAATCCACCTCTAGATCGCTGGGTCCGTCCCTCCTGGATGGACAAACTCTAGCATAATGTCCTTCCTTCCAACATTCATGACATGTGCCATGAACACCAATGCATCGATCACTGGCATGATTGTCACCACAACGATTGCAGTATCGATCAGAATAAATGGTAGCTTGGGACCTGCTGGCGATAACCACTAGAACTTGAAGAAGCTGCGCCAGATTTCTTAAAATTCTTTGCTTTGGCTCTCAGACGCTGATGGGTTGACGACCTGCTCACTCGAGGAAAGAATGGTGTGTCTCCTCTCTTCATTCCTGCTTCTGAATTCTTAGCTCTTTCAATTGCTTCTGCATACCCAGTAGGTAAACCAGACACCACATATGTATAGATATTGTTGTTCAGCCCATTCACAAAGCGATTATATTTATCTTTTGGGTTAGCCGCTACATGTGGTGCATATTTCAGCATTGCAGAAAACGTAGAAGCATATTCTGCAACGTACATGTTTCCTTGTCATAGGTTGTTGAACTCATTATCTTTTTCAGTATAATAAGATGACGGGGAATATTGTTCAACAAACTGAGCCCTGAACACATTCCGGCTCACTTTGATACCCTGCTCGTCCAGTCCTATCTTCGCAGCTTTCCACCAATCCCTAGCTTGGTCTTTCAGTTGGTATAGTGCAAGTTTGTATTTTTGGTCACCATAATATCTCATTATATCAAAAAGATACTCGATATCACCAAGCTAGGATTCGGATTTTTATCAATTCTATCAGTAACTTATTCGACTTCATTTTCCTCCATAATAAGGACTTCCTCATGTATCCTTGGAGGACCACGACCACGACCACGTCCACTGGTAGCCATCTATATACAAAAAGCCAGAATAGGCACATATATACAAAAAACAAAAATATTTATATATTATATAAGGTATTGTGTAGGAACGAACTTCAGCAAATAAAACACATAAAGCATGTAGACATATATGTCTGACACATGCGCAAATAATTCATTTTATGCAACTTTCATATGACTTTCACATCTATTGTAGCACTTTCAGCTATTCTCTGTCAATTCAAGCAATTTCCCAGAATTTGCTCTGATACCATAAGTGTGGGACCCTAAACTCTCACCAGTAATTATCAATTTAGTTACCGTTTTAACTTTATGATTTATAATTTATTAAGACGCGAGCCCAAAAAATTTCAATTCAAATATTATACTTGATAGTACTTTATATAATATCATAATAGAATGTCATATAATTATTCATAATCAAGGCACCACAAGTTACAAAATTTTACATTAGAAAATAATTCGGATGATGTCAAACTTCAACCAACATTTATCGCGTAAACAGCCATAACACTGAATCCAGTCCAGCCTCCCATAAATGTCATCACATCCTAATCTGATTACCAAGCACACACAAAAGGTTACCGCCCCCGAGGGGGTGAGTAATAACCTAGTATGAAAAGACCAAGATAAATGCAACATGTACTGTAATGAATGATATGTGGATGCAATGCATGATCGGATAAGATACACATGCACGGGTAATCAGAATAACGGCCGCTGCACAATCGGTAAATGCAACGGAATAGCTCGAACAACAGGTAAGGCTCGGCTACACTGTCGTAGCGACCACTCTTCCACCAGTCTACTACCGTGTGCCGGGCACCTCACTAGGAATTACAGACATACTACACCTTATCGGTTTGCAACATCTCTCGGGTTAGTCGCAGCTCCATACCATCCCAATAAACACCTCGATCCACACACAAGTCAAAAGGGTCATCAAATAGGATCAAGGCTCAATATGCAAATAATGATGTGTCAAGCATCGATGCTACATATATACAGAAAAATACATGTGTGAAAATTAGATTTTATTTTTCTTCACATCGCATCGATATTTATGCAACGTCACAAAAAAATCCACGTAGACAAGTAAATGCCATATAAACCACGTTCAACGCATATCAAATACCACGTGTACATGTTGTATGTTTCCCGGTCATAACATACCATTTGAATCGATTAATATAACAAGGAGACGGTGTGATGTAGCACAAACAATGATTATACTACAATATTAACATATAACCATTATTAATACATAATCACTTCATAAATTCAACTTAAAGATTTAAGCATGATATCTTAAAATCTATTTTGAATATCAAAACTTATCCCAATAGTAATTCAAAAATATGAACATAATATATTACATATATCCAAAGTTGATATATATTTCATAACCTTTTTCAAAGTCATTATACTCATATATATATATATATATATATATATATATATATATATATATATATATATATATATATATATATATATATATATATATATATATAGAGAGAGAGAGAGAGAGAGAGTTAATTCCTCAACTTTTCTAGTTTTAATACATACGGTTCTTGCCATGGATTTTATTTAAAACTTTAACAATCCTCCTAAAATTTAGCTTTGTCAATGTATATACATATCTTAATCTCAAGGATAAGTGACTAGCAGATTTGGAAATATATAATTCAATCCATTTACAATGATCGTATATATTATTTTAAAATAAATTTACCATAATTTATGTCCTTAGAAATGATTCAACAGTGAGCACCTTCAAGGTAACTCAATTTCGAAGGAAAATGGTTTATATATTTCGAAATTTAGTAAGTTATAATTTAATCTTTGGATTGATACATAGAAAGCATGTTTGAGTATCCTATTATCCATTTGTAAGCTCGAAATAAATCAAGAAATCATATTCATCATTTGTAACTCAAACTCAATAGTGACATGAACTTAATCTTCATATTATGTCTTAATTCCTAATACCAAACACCACGTGATTTCGATACTCACATTCTCATTTTTCGAATTTTACAATAAAAATTAATATTAATGTCCAAAGTGATTCAGTGTATTATCATACTCCATCATAGATAATATACTCCATCATATAAGCATGATCCTTTTTCATTAAAACAAATCGTCATAAAAATGTTTAAAACAAAACTTTTGTTATATTAAATAAACCATACTCTTCAACCATGAAGGTAAAACTCAAATATGATAGAAATAACACTTAATATTTCCAAACAAAACTTGTACGAAATAGTAAAACAAGTTAAATCAAATATAAATATGCAAGTAGATAATCGATATACGTCAAATATGAACTTGAAAATTGAAGGATACTCTTTGAGTTTCTTCGGTTATGGCTTCTAAGCCATCACTCCCTCTCCCCTTCTTATACTAGTTAAGCCCATAAGGCTCTAGTTTTATCACTAATTTATTAATTAATTTTTATCATCATTATTAGTCATATAATGTATAACTATAGACGTAAATGCAAAGTAGTAATATGCATGTGTGTGTCATTATCACATCAGACAATGAGACACCAATAATAACTCAATGCAAATGATAAGATTGTGACTCATTTCCATTTTTTTAACAGTATTATTATTTTTATTATTTTAGTTATAAATGTACTCAATTTATATTTAATTAACATTCTTTAAATTATTTCCGGGCCTTACAGTATGAAACAGTACGTGAAGGCAAAGAAATATTATTTGCATTAAATTCTAAATACGTCAGTCATTCAGTACCACAACCATGTTTATGTGTCTGTTATTGTGGTCTTCTAGATGACCCAATTTCACTAACATTTTTTGTTTATAATATGGAGTTCAAATAAACTGTAATACAAAACATATTTAAATTAATTAAGATATTAACACATTTTTAATTATTAATCTCCAAGTTACGTAATAACTAAAAATATATAACCATGTTATCGCAATACATTCTATATTGTGTCACGAAATATACACAGATGCCAAAGGCTGTTGGCCTGGCCCCACTGGCACCGCTCACTCTCAAGATCTCCTTCCCCCTCCCCATAGTTTAAGGTTGTAGTTTAATAAAAAAAAATAACACACGGACAATGTCGGACAGTGTGCCTGAATCTGAAAAATTGAGACCACATAAGAATATGGGTATGATAACATTAATACATTAAATTACAAATAATAAATTATAACTAACATGTATGTTTATACTTTGCACTATATATGAAGAATATGAAGTACTCATCATTACTACTATTGGGCTTAGTTGTACACGAGAACCAATGAGTTATGGGTCGGATATCTTTTAGGGAAAATTACAAGGAAATACACTTTTGGGACATAAAATCTACTTAAGTCTTGGGAAAAAATCTTAATGCATAAAAGGCCAAATTGGAAACAATTTTGTTAAAATATATCCAATTTTCAATCAATTGGGTGTTTAATGATGACTCTTTTACCCCTCAATAGTTTGATATATTGCATTCTATCCCTTAGGCTCTTGTTTAAATTACAAAGAAGTCCATATATAATATTTAATTATCTTTTATATCCTTATATTTATAGAAAAGTAACATTTAACGTCGTCTTTTTACAAGTCCCCGTATTTTGCGATCCTTGGCACAAAATGGTATCAGAGCCTAGGTTTATTCTGGAAATACTATAATAATATCTTGAATATTAATTTGTAACCTATACGAAGGAGAAGATTCAAGAAAATATTATGGATCCGAACGAATGTTCGTGGTGTAAGTCATACAGGTGGTACTTCCGGAAATTGGAAGAACTAAATCAAGGATATATGGCTGAAGCTAAACACTTCAACCAGAAATGGAAAGTTCTACAAGAAATTGGTGCTAGCCCTGCTAGCATATACCAGTATCAAGAACAAGAGAAAGTAGCAAGGAACCTTTACAGGATGAACCTCAAGCTACAATTCGAGTTATCTGAGGCCCAGGAGAGAGATCTTCCTGAGCATAACCACAATATTCCAGATCCCAACCATCCAACAGGATCCGGAATAGACGAATAGGATGGGAGAACCAACCTTTCGAGAAATCGAGCCAGATTCTTCTAAGATATCACAAGATTTTAGAGAAATCTAGAGAGCAGTGCAGCGCTATGGATACCTCCAATACCATGTCTCTGCGCAGATTCATCAGATCCAGAGTCAGACGGAGATCGTGATTAAACATCAAGAGGAGATTCTTGAAAACCTTCGAGATGTTCAAACCCAAGTTAGGGAATTGGAGTCAAGACCAAGTCCAATTGGAAGAAGGAACGCAGGATGGTTACCACCGTCCTAGGGAACAGAACCCCTTTTACATCAAAAAGGGAAAGCAGAGGAGGTCCGGAGGCCTTTGACAGAGACTGAAAAAATGATTGCAGTCCTACAAGGAGAGCCATCACATCCCACAAAGTAATGGAAAGAATCAACCTGGAAGATCTACGTGATCTTGCTGATTCATTTGCGGGATTAAATCTCGTAGAATTCAAGACAGGAGAGCTTGTACAAAGACCTCCACCACAAGAGAGTTTCGGGTCACACAATCCACCCAAAGGTGATCAAAGTATGCCGCACAGGGAAGATTTTACCTCAGCAACTTTGGATCCCCCAGTTGGAACAATGAACCGTTCCTGAAGGCCAAATATTCATCAGACGCCCTATGGGAAATCACAGCTAGATCCAATCCATCCATAGGGACTTATGCTCAACATGGATATTTTGGATTTCAAAAACAGAGAAGTTCTTATTGATGAATGTGCTTCAACAATGAGAATAGCAGCAGGAACACTTGACTTAAGCAAAGAATGATTCATTTTATTTCTAAAAATAAGTCTGGAAGGATCAGTCAAGATTGTCTGGGATCTGGGAGACCCAAGAACCAAGGAAAAAGTTTTGGCCGGAGAGTCCCTGAAAGATATAGTGGACAAGATGGCAAAATGATTTAAAATATGTTTCATTGGAGTTAGCTACTTCGAAGGAATGGAAGAAGAGAAGGCTAAGAAGTACAAACAAGCTCTGATTAGCCTGGGTCTACATGACATCTGCTATGTAGACGAGTACATCAAACTCTTTACAGAGTATCGATGGAAGGCGAAGATAGCAGAAAAAGATACAACAGAGTTGTTCTTTGCCAAAATTCCGAGCCCATGGAGAGATATGCTTATCCAGGAATATACACTCATGCAATCGAAACAGTGTCCAGGAGAATGTCATTTCTTAAAGTAAAGCTTGCGGAGTGGTGCTACCAAGCAAAGCTCCAAAATTTCAAGAAGCTCAGAGGAATCAACAAAATAGCTCATCTTTGTTGTACATGGAATGATATCCCTACAATCATTGGAAACTACCCACAAAGGCGAAAGATGAAAAAGTACAGAAGTCATCCATATGCCCGAGGAGGTAGTTCAAGAAGAAGTAGGTCTTCATGCAGACCTAGAAAGTTCTGGTCAAAATAGAAAGCCCGAAGCTACAGATCAGGGCAAAGATCAGGACCAACAAGGAGTAGAATCTCGTCGACAGGTTCTAATCAAGCTAGTTCTAGCAGAACACCATCAAAGAGAACTTTTAGACGCACACCTACTCGTGCAAATGAGAGTTTCAGAGATTGTAACTGCTGGACATGCGGAGCAAGATGACATATCTCTACAGATTGTCCAGAAAACCAAAGCCGTGGAGTTAGACAGTTCGAGCATACCAAGGAATTTGAAGATGCTGTCTATTTTCAGGATTTGGTGCAGGTGTATCAATTTGAGGATATTCCCTCAGATGAGAGCATATCTAGCTCGGAATCAGAGTGAGAGTTCCTTCAACACGTGATTAGAGAAGAGCCGTCGGGGTTTTTCTCGCATACCACTGTTTCTCATAAAACCCTTATGAGGATCATGAAAGAAGAGCCAAAGCTTCAGATGTACGATGGATTTCAAATTGGAGCGATGGAAAAAGCCATGGATATGATTGGTGATTATCCAGGTAACAACATGTGAATTTACGATCCCAATGGAATTCATGGGAAACCAAATTGAGATGCAATTAATCCCCTATAAAGAAATCCAGGAGATTAAGAACAAGGTCAAAAGAGAAGTTGCTAACACGCTCTCATGGATTCATATTGGAGCCATTAGAGTAATCATCAAGGCGACTTTCAATGAAGGAATTGATTCGCCACTCAACTTGGCAATCTTCGACAAGAGAATCCCGAACCTCAAAGATTCTTGTTTGGGAGCAGTTGCAGGAAATTTGTATGCGGGAAAGATGGCTTTCAACATCTATCCTAGAATTGCATACAATTTGGGAGATCGAGATTTCAACAAAGTCCTAACTCTTCATCAAGATTTTAAAAGAGAAGATTTGATGAAAGAAGGGAGCAGGCCTTACTCGATCACCTACAAGGTGTCATATGCACTCTCGAATACTCATCATTCCGAGGTATTCTTGAGAAAGGAATTCATCGAAGTCCCCAGAATCTTGGAAGACTTTGCCAAAGCTGTATTGCCGGATATTGTTGATACTCCGACAATAGGAGAGATCGACATGAGGATACAGGATCAACCTGTTCTGAACAGAAGCAGGAGCCTTATGATCGAGCCATGAAGGATGTCTTCCAACAGGATAGGTTAATCAGCAACTATCCGGGGGAAAAACAGAAGGCAGTCTCGAGCGGAATTCAGAAATTCCCTGATGTATTCACGATAACAGGAAAGCTGAAATGCCCAGAAGGCTGGTGAGAAGTGCAGATATTTTTTGACATTACATAGAAAGATAATATCTTCCCTTGTGATGTCCTCTACTATTTGCAACAACCTATAGTTGGCAAGTAACAAGGAAACCTACAAATCGGTGAAATTGATCGAACAATTGTAGGAACTGCAGGAAGAGTCCCAGAACAACTTATTCTAGGGATTGAATTTCTCGAGGAACATAAACCTTGGGAAAGATTGCAAGATGGAATGGAGTTCACGGTGAAAGGGAAAAGATATAGAATCAGATGACCACCAGTTCATTCTCCATATACATCTCCGTTTGGATGTTAAATGAAAAATATCGGGCAGAATATTTTGCAGCTTACATTGACTCCGGAGCTGGAATATGCACTGTCAGGCGTGAAATCTTCCCCAAAGAAGTTGGTGAGAAATTACCAACCATTGCCGGAAGAGACTTTTCCAAACGGATCCTTATTCTTAATGAAGGAGTCCGGGGAGCGGAAATAATTATCGGAGTAGCAGGCGGTACCCCATGGTACAAAGTCAAAACTCCACCTATATATTTCCATGATACAGGTGCAGATATGCTGTTAGGAAACAATTTCCTACAGACATTCAAGACATTCACGCAAGAGAATGAAACGAGGAGACTTATTTTCACAACCCTGTGTGATCATAAGATTATGGTACAACGATTACGGGAGGCGTTTCACAGAAAATTCCTCATTAGTTTTTGAAACAAGCGTGGTGATGAAGGGAAACTTCGACACCCAAAGATGAAAGATTAGCGGAATTTGGAGACAATTCTTCAGTTCCGAAAACAAGGTCCTAGTGAAAAAGGATTCTAAAACTTTTGACTGGGTTAATATCATGTCTTTCAGATAATAGGATGAGGAAATGGTAACTCCAGAAACCCTATTGCTACTGAAAAATGCATTACAAGACGAACTTCCACAACCTGAAACTACCCTCGAAGAGCGAATCACTCTAGAGGATGTAAAAAGGAAGATCGTAGGAACTACAACGAGGATCCACTAGCATGGTGGAACAAAAATGAGCTCAGAGCTACTTTGCAGGTGAAAACTGGAAAAGAAAATGAGTTTGTTAGGTACAAGCCGATCCCCGTGAACCAGGATATGCATATCATACTTAAGGAACATCTTGACCTTAAGTTAATATCAGCAGGTATTTCTCCATACAGCAGCCCAGGATTTCTTGTTCGAAATCAAGGAGAAATTAAACGAGGAAAGCCGAGATTGGTGATCAACTATAAAGGGATCAATGAAATCTTGGAATTCGGTGGATATTTTATCCCAAGCAGAGAACATTTGGTTAATAGCATCAAGAATGCCAAAGAGTTTTCTAAGTTCGATTGCAAGTCTTGGTTCTACCAGATTAAAATGGAGGAAGCAAGCAGAAGGTTCACAGCATTCTCCACACCACAAGGACATTATATCTGGAATGTCATGCCAATGAGATTAGCAAATGTGCCCCAGATATATCATAGAAAGATGGATAATCTTTTCAAAGATTACTTCAACTTCATGTTCGTGTATATTGACGACATCCTTATAGCGTCAAAAAACATGAAAGAGCATCTTAAACATTTGGAAATCTTTTCAGATGTTTGTTACAAAGAATGATTAGTGCTTTCCGAAAAGAAAACACTGATTCTACAAGACAAATCGAGTTCCTTGGAGTCGAGATCGACGAATCTGGAATTATCATGCAAAATCATATTGTTGAAAAAGTACAAGGATATCCGGATGACCTCAAGGATCTGAAGCAACTTCAGAGTTTTTTTGGAGTTGTTAATTTTGCTGGAATGTTCATCAACAATCTAGCAAACCACAGGAAGATGTTCAGTCCACTACTCAAGAAAGATGTTAAGTTTGAGTGGAATGAAGATCATAGACAAGCTGTCAAACAGCTTAAAGAGGTGTGCAAGCAACTACCAAAGTTTGCAATCCCAAACGACGATGATGAACTGGTGTTATACACAGATACCAGTGATCATTGGTGGGCTGCAGTACTTATGAAGGCCACATCAGAAGGAGAAGTGTCATGTAGATATTGCAGCGGTCTATTTGACAGCAACGAAGTTATTAGATGGCACATCAAAGAGAGAGAATTCTTTGCAGTTCGAAAGGCTATCAAAAAATGGCCATTATTCTTACTTGCAAAAGAGTTTATCTTAAAAATACATAACACTAGTGTTAAGTCTTTTCTGAAAAACATAATTGAAGGCCAAACTTTTACGATGGCAAGCTGAATGACAATATTATGATTATGATATTGTCATAGTGAAATCTGATAAAAATATTCTTGCAGATTTCTTAACACGAGATGGAAGGACACATTGCTAGCGATACCATCAAACGAGTTAGGAATCTCAGGGAAAACCTGTAGATCCTGGAACGAGATTTTGGGACTCTTTGTCTCAATGCAGAGGTTGCAGGACGACTTCAACGAGCATATCAGGAACTTGTTACTGATCATATACGAGCATGCTTTCGGGACCATGAACGACTATTTGATGTCTTGAAAGGGCCTATCCTTCAGGCCGCACCTTCAACGGTGCAAAAAGAAGTGTTTAGAGAACGGGGTTCATCTAACCCGGAGGCAAGGGATTCAAGTACCCTGTCACGAGTGCTGCAGATTATGCATTCCTAGAGGATGTACATGCTGTAGCGAATGTTGAGGGTCATGTGTTATCACAATCTGAACCTTCAAGTCAACCCATCACCTATGGGGTAAAGAGGGAGAGTTGAATCTTAGGCCAATGACTGGCAATTCTAATGTTCAAACTAATGATGATTTAGTTTCTTCACCTATGCAGGATTACCAACGCACTTGGGAAAAACTAATTACCATGTGAGGTATCAACCCATACAAATCTATTGTTGATATCTCTGGAAAACATCCGAGGGTTTGGATGAAACCAGGCAGCCATCCAAACGATGTTCAAGAATGGTATAATTCGTAGCTCTGGCTTCGGTCTACGCTGTGGCACCAGCATTCTCTGAAATATCAAAATTAGCAAAATGGATCAGAGAAGCTGTTTACGAGACTTGGGCCAATAATCCACATTTGGCCAGAGGCGATATCCTGGATTTGTATTTTTTCAGTGCTGCTCCAGAACCAGCGAAGAAAGGCTTCATCGAAGCTTTTCATTTCATCAAGCTTAGAAGACCAGACGGAAACGCCTTAAAAATATAAAAATGGCGTTACCAGAAGGAATTCCAATTTTGGCTGGAACTATCACAGAGGATGAAGTTTCAACCAGACGAGCATGAGGTCTTTGGGTTTGTCTGACAGAAATGGACAAAGTCAAATATTCATTCAAGTTCTTTCAGAATTCAGCCAATGGAACTTTCCTGCTGAATTCCATGACAGGAACCTCCACGAGATTTGCCGAAAAGCTCTTTGAAACAAAAAGAAGAATTCATTGGGAAAACAAGATTCCGACGGGTAAAGAGACTTACCGAAAATACTGCAACATGACATACGTTGGCCGATGGATAGACCCTATTTGCCAAGCATGCCCTGAGCAGAAAGAAAAAGAGTTCGGGAAAGGATTTCGATCCAAACCCGACAGATCAGAGGCAGGAAGAGACAAAAGACCTGCTGCCAAGAGAGCCTGTTTTCCTAAAGCTCGGGGGCCACAAAAACCACTAATGTAAAGATTCCCCGACAAAGGAAAAGAGGTGGACCATTAGAAGATAGTGCGGATACTGTTCAACGCACTCAGACAAAAATAATGGACCACTCACAAGAAAAGTTGGCATATTCAGACAAAGATGACAGACCACGTGAAAGTTAAGGTGCATTCACAGGCACACTCAACAATTATCAAGATTTGGAATCCGAATTTGAAGTCCGGATTCATGCCTATATAAGGGCACTCATTCAGGAAGCTAAGGACATCGAAAATTCTCCATAGTTTCTGAAATTAAATATTGTAGTCTCCAAGCTGTAATCTTCAGCTTTCTTAGCTTGGTAATATTTCTTTTCTTTCATTTATTTCATAAGTGTTTGTAATATTGTTCTGTTTGATTTTAGTTTATGTGTTCTTGAGTCAAGCCTCATCTATATGAGAGGCTAAACAAGTCCGTCTCCTCCCAAAAGGAGACGTTTTAATGTAATAGATATTATAAGTATTCCAGAATAAAAATAAGGTTGTTGCCCATCTATCTCCTAGATTTCTTTTAATCTTTTTTATATCTTGATTATACCTTACGCTCTAAGGTAGAAAACGAATTAGGACTGTGCTGTGCGGTTTCTGAAGGAGTCGGATAAGTGGCAGACTAACCTTGCCCGTGAGCTGAGGTTGGATGGTGAGGACTCATTCGTAAAACAGTCTGGAGGCAGTAAGTTTTCGACTGGTGGCGTTGCGACCCACCTCACCCGGTGCCCTTATGGTCAAAACGGTATATTTAAGTTTGTTAAAATTTTATTGTAATACGGAAGCATGATGGGCCTGTTATTTATTTTTAACATGATCTTCAAATCGGGTTTTGAATTATAATTAGACGAACGTAATATATAAACTGTGAATCCTTTGCAAAAGTATGCTCTTGGGATTCATCCCGAGATGACAGAAACTGAATGATCTCATGTTCATATGATGCTACTGTTTGGTAAATAATAGGTTGAAAACGATGATGAACAGTATATATTGGCATATTTTGTTCTTTAAACATTTAGGGGCTTATAATGCAATTTTATTAAAGATTGGTTGGATCGCGTGGACCACATGGGGTTATTATTGTCATTTCAACCTAGAATGGACCTAGATCAACTAATGTTATTTCGCTGGACTATGATAGATTAAGTTCCATGCAAGTATATTGACCCGTAATTTTCCCTACCTTTTATCATCGAGTATACCCAAGTCTAAAATTTTTCTGTTTAGAATTTGGTCCATGGTTTGTACTGTTGTATCTGCTCCACATTTTTGTCATCTGGGGTTAGCCAATAGATGACAACATTAAATTAAAAAAAATCATTTTAATTATAAAAATTTAAACTAATTTGACCATTAATCTAGTGATTTATTTTTTAAAAATTTACATTTTTTGAGCAAAAAAATTAGTCCACGTTTCGTTTTTTTTAAAAAAAAAAGGTTTAAGATTTTCACATTTGTTTATAAAAAAGGATAAAACGTGGACCATGTCACGTTTTGGTTTTTTAAAAAAAATAAAAGTTTCAAAACAAATTTTAAAAAGAAAAGGAAAAACGTGGTCTGACCCGGAGCACGTTTTACACGAAATATTAAAGCCATAATTTAATATAGTTTTGATTTTTTTTTTTATAAAAAATATCCCCGATTTTCACATACATGTGGTCATTTTAAGCATATGGAAAAAAGAATCCTAATCTTATTTAATAAAAAAATTATAAAAAACTATTTTAGCAATACATAAAAAAAATTAAAATAATTAATTAGATTGAAAAAGTAATGCACTTGAATGGTTTAGTATGCAAAAAGGATTTGTTTTTTAGTTATTTTTTAAGTGTATGGACAAAAATACCCTATTTTTTTTAATTAAAAATTATAACAATAACCTATAATGATCTTAAAACCTCATATATTTTTATTCGTAAATTATCTTTATTCTCTCAATTCAGTATTATAATTTGTTTATTTAAATTTAAATTTATTTTTATCTTATATATTTATATTAAAATTATTTATGTTACTAATCATTTTATTAAATTTTATAATAAAGAATGTCTTACCATTGTGGTCATTTTGTAGTGTAAATTTTAAAAATGGTTTCTTAGAATAATAATTTTTCAATATTAATCTCAAAATTTTAGGACTAATCAAATACAGTTCAACAGAAATAGTTTTTAATAAAAAAGTCACACATCGATGTCTTTAACAAATTTAGTCCATAGAAATTATTTTTTAACAAATGCAATCTCATAATTGAATAGGGGGCTTTGAATCAATTTTGATTAAAAACAAAAATTTGGGACTAGTACTGATTAAAAATAAAAGTTTGAGATTAGTATTAGTTAAAAATGATTTTCATATGACTATATTTGATTAGTTTTAAAAGTTTAGGACTCGTATTACGAAGTCTTCTATTTATGTGATATTTTTTGGGTAAACTACATAAAAACCCCATGTGTTTTGATAAATATGCATGAAATCCCCATGTGTAAACAAAATAGGTAAAAAAGACCCTCTGTTTTCTTAAATTCGACATGAAACCCCATGTGTTATAAAAAAACAAAAAAAAACCCTCTAATTTTTTGAAAGCTTGCACGAAACCCCCCGTGTTAAACAAATATGCAAAAAAACCTTTTATTTTCTTAAATCCTGCACAAAACTTCTTGATTTTACAATTAAATAGATTTTATTTATTATTGTTAACACTATATGCAAGTTCTATGAAAACGAGTTCGTAAACGTTCAGATATATTATATAAGTTTATAAATAATTAATTTTTTGTTTATATATATGATTATTATTGTGCAAATATATGTTATGATTTTTTTGAAATATGCATATTTTTTATATATACAATTATTAATATATATAAAAAATTTGAATTGGCCAATAGTACATTAAAAGAAAAATTCAAAATATTATTCATAATCTATTTTAAAATTACACATTAAAACTTATTCACTTTAAAATTCTAAATATTGTTCGTTTTAAAACTAAAAGAAAAAATGAATATAAAAAAGAAGAAAATAATGTATAGCATATTGGACAAATGAGAGGGTTTCGTGTAGGATTTACAAAAAACAGATAGGTTTTTTTTTGCATAATTTGTATAATACATGTGGTTTCGTACAATATTTCATAAAAAGATGGTTTTTTTTGCCTTTTTTATAATACATGTGATTTTATGCCGAGTTTAATAACATATGCTTTTTACCTATTTTGTTAATATATGAAGGTTTAGTACATATTTACTTTAATATACGAGGATTTTATGCAATTTACACTATTATAAAATACAATAGGAATACCATCTATTAATATAAGGTACAGAAATATCGGCCATTGTCGCAAAGGTGCAAATTAGAAGTAATTTAGTTTTGACTAACGATTTTTTTTTCTATTCTATTGGGGAAAAATACCCCTTATATAAATATTGTACAGTAAGCTTTGCGGTTTTCATCCAAAAATGGCAGTCACGGGTTCTATGTTACCGTCCCTTGAGTTCGGAATTCGCAGGAACTGTGGACGAAGCAGAAAACCGTGGGTATACACTAATCTTATGCTTAAGTTCGATGAATTTCACGTTTCAATTACATTGATTTTCCTTTAATTGTTTCTGTAATTTATCCATTTCAAGCCGCAGAATTCGAAAATTAGGGGCAAATTATGCGTATTGAGAACTAATCCGTCATCAGTTTCATTGGTATGGTTTCATGTTTTTGTGAATTCAAATTTTGTGACCTAGTCCTGATAAATCTTCCCAAAAGGAAGAATTATGCTTTTTATTTTGCGTTTGTTGTGTTGATATTAGTTGTGTTATTTTCTTCTGGAAATGCTAATTCCTTCGTTGGAGAAGGGAAAAACTTGCTTGAATTCCCGTGCAATTTCTTTGTGGGAAGAACTGAGTCACCATTTGTGTGATCGATAGAAACGAGGTGCTTGTGTTATTGTCCGGCTTAAAAGATTTGAGTTGAACCTTTACCATCAGCTATAGTTTTTGGTTGAGTAGCAAACGTTTGATCTTACAATTGGTATCAGAGCCAATGACATATGTTCGATTCCCATTAGTTGCGATTAGTGCAATTATTGGGAGGAGCATTGTTGTGGTACAACAATTGCCCTTGTTGTGCAATCGATTGAAACGTGGTGCTTGTGATATTGCACGGTTTAAAAGATTGAGTTGCACTGTTAACATCAGCTATAGCTTTTTAATTCTGTTAAACTAAAATACTTAGTAAAGAATTTTATTATGTCTTCTTAAGATTTTGTCCGGTGATGAAATTTTTTTTTGTTCAATCTTTGTTCTTGGTATGACTTGTCTTGTTCTTTAATTATGTATTTCAGATACAGTTTTCTTGGAGTACAAATTTTTCCAAGATAATACATAGACGAGTATGCACCATCCCATGTAGATATCACCTGTTTAAGTGCCAATGTTCTCTAAATCCAGGCCCCTCTTTGGACAACCCCTATTTGAAGAACGCCATGCTAACTTTAGCACGGTATTGGCTTCTTTCTGGCAGATTGTTATGGTCATGGACTCTTAATTTAAGTTTACTACCTTACTAGTTGCAACAGTAATATGTTGCACAACTGGAACACTTGATTAATTGTATGACGACAATATGTTTTAAGACGAAAAGGGTCCTCTCCATGCCATAGTTTTCTGTAAATAACCATAACGTGATCAAATACTTTAATGAGTATGGTACGCAAGTTGATTGCTGTTTATTTAATAAAAAAATAACACACAGGAAGACTACATATCATTTACCAAACACACACACGCACATACAGTTTGCTATCAAGCGGATCCATAGCGATAGAATATGAGAATCATGCAGTGGCACGATTAGGTGATGTCTAAAACTGCTGAACCAAAGATCGCTTATTTTCATTTGCTTTGATGGGTATATAGAAATAACATTAAATTTGAAACAATTGTATTTCTTGTAAAGCAGATCTTGGGAAATGATTACAGGAAACAGGCGAGTTTGTGAATACTTTTTGAAGGACTGTAATCTAGTAATAGTCCTTAGCAGACGAACTAATGCTTGCACACTTAGCTTTTTAAATATGTTCTGCCAAATGGCGAAATGAACTTCATAAAACATATAAGACTGAACGGAACGGTAAATTAGGTTCTCGAAAATATGTACATGACGCAATCATATATGTTATTGTCAGGTATATAAGGACGTGTCAGCTTGCAATTATAAAATTAGAATAAAAATCCTGAATATTGGATGCAATCTTGTGATGGATGATATTTCCTCTCTGGTCTTATGCAACCTTTTCATGAATGGACTTTTTTTTCTTTTGGTGTTTTCCAGACCATTTAATAATTTGCAAGGAAGTTCTCTCGTGATCAAATTGGCTTCAGCAGTTGGTATTGTCATTTTTGCAATATGGGGACTTGAGCCACTCGTGCAGCAAATAAGGAAAATATTTTTGCATGTATGCGTTAATTCAATTTTCTTCATAATTTAGTTCCAAACTGTTGGCCATCTCATTCACTGATGAAGCAACATCTTGTTTTATTAGATTAACAATGACTTACAGAAAAGTGACAGCAGTTGGAAGAAGAGTAGCACATTTTATATAACAACCTCCTATGTCAGGCCTTTGTTTTTATGGGCAGGAGCAATCTTCATCTGCAGGTTTGATATTCTCTCACTGAAGACAAAACGAAAAATTAGATTACGCATAATAAACTGAATGAAAGTGAATTCTTACAGAGAACTTGATTCAATGGTCCTTACCACAGAGGCTGGTCAAATTGTTAAGCTACGACTCCTAAATTTTGTTAGATCATTGTCAACGGTGATGGCATTGCCTACTGTTTGTCAAGGTGAATTCTTTTTTAGGCTAATGTGTTACTCTGATGAGATTGATATCAGTGGTTTGAGCTATTCATATTAATGTTGTTAATGATGGGT